>JADRCD010202343.1:0-42145 GCA_019843815.1 Montemys delectorum | reverse complement strand
AGAAAGAAAGAAAGAAAGAAAGAAAGAAAGAAAGAAAGAAAGAAAGAGAGAAAGAGAGAAAGAGAGAGAGAGAGAGAGAAAGAAAGAGAGAGAGAGAGAGAGAAAGAAAGAAAGAGAGAGAGAGAGAGAGAGAGAGAAAGGAAGGGAGGGAGAGAAGGAGGGAGGGAGAAAGAAAGAAAGAGAAAGAAAGGAAGAAAGGGAGAGAGGGAGGGAGGGAGGGAGAGAGAAAGAAAGAATTTAATAAAAAAAAAAAGTCAGTTGTGTAAGGGAACAATGGAGAAGCCTGTGCAGTCACCATCACCTGTCTCATCCCCTCTCCTGTTTGCCTCTCTCCTTATTTCCCTACATTCTCAGATCCACTGAAATATGGCATGATGAGTGACAGCAGATATGGCCCTGTAGGTTGAATTTATTTCACATATTTGATGTTCTTTCTTCTTCCTTCTCCTCTTCTTCCTTTGAGACAGGCTTCAAAATGTATCCTGGCCCAACCCTAACTGAGATCTAGCTTCCTCAGCCTCCCCAGTGCTGGGATCATGGGCTTTTGCTGTTGTTGTTTAATTTTGTCTTTGACTTTCAGGGATTGAAACCTGGGCCCTGTGGATGCTGGGCTACTGATCCATCACTAGCTATACCCCTAGTCTAAACTACATATTTGCATGAAGCCATGAGCCTCTACTGTTGTTCTTGCTGTGACACAATTGCTGGCAAAAATTTTTATGGTGTTCCATCCTTCCAACATGTTAATACTTATGTAAAAACATGTTTCCAATTTGTTTTTGAGGCTGAGATTTACTGTATATTCAAGCCTGTATATTCAAGCCTTGGCTAGAACTCACTAAGTGTTCAGGATGGTCTCCAATTCCTTGGAATAGTCCTTCCTCAAACTCCTGAGTTTGGAGATGAGAGGCAAGAGCCACCATGTCCATCTTTTCTACATTTTACTCAAGGCTTTCTCTTTTTCTTCCTAAGGCCTTTTGGGAATTAAAACCATAAAATACTCAGACTATCATCAAGCTCTGCATGAAAATTTTCTGCCGACATAATTCTACTTCAAACACTGCAAAGATTAGACACTGTCCTTCAGGTCTGCCATCATGCCCTGACATCAGTGAGATGAAGATGACCAGGTAAGCAGAGCACTGGCACAGTGTCAGTGAGCAATGCTGTGGTGTGTGTGCTTCTAACTGCAATACACATTGACTTTTATTTCTAACAGGGGAAAGGGATCACCATGGAACATGATTATGTAAGCAATATTAAACAAAAGAACCCTGGAGACCTATGAACTTAAGTGATTAATTTTTATTAAATATAAAACATAGATTCATATGTTGATAAAAGTAAAAACATCTGTGAATTTTTACTCCAGATATTCTCATTCCTTTTTTTGAAACTAGCAGGTAACTTTATTAATGATAATAACAGTGTCTAAACACATGAAAATGCACATGCAGTAACCAGGATGCATTCGATCTATAACTATGTCTGAAATTATTTCTTGGATTCACAAAGCTCCTGCAACCAGCCCTAGGAGCCCTTACCATAAAGCAGAATTGAGAAAGTTATCAGGCCATCAGGTATCTTCACCAACAAAATCAAGACTTCAAAGGAAAAATATGGAGCTACACTCCACAAAAGAAAACCAGTGTCCTTTGCCTTACAGAAGCTTTGTAATTTTATGAGGTTCCATTTGTCAATTCCTGAGCTTAGGGCATAAGCTATTGGTGTTCTGTTCAGGAAATTTTGACCTATGCCCATGTGCTCGAGCCTTTTCCCCACTTTCTTTTCTGTTAGTTTCAGTATATCTGGTTTGATGTGGAGGTCCTTGATCCACTTGGACTTGAGCTTTGTACAAGGAGATAGGAATGGATCGATTTGCATTCTTCTACATACTAACCACCACCTGAGCCAGCACCATTTGTTGATAATGCTGTCTTTTTTCCACTGGATGATTTTAGCTCCTTTGTCAAAGATCAAATGACTATAGGTGTGCGGGTTCATTTCTGGGTCTTCAATTCTATTCCAATGTTCCACCTGCCTGTCACTGTACCAATACCATGCAGTTTTTATCACAATTACTCTGTAGTACACCTTAAGGTCCGGGATTGTGATTCCATCAGACATTTTTATTGTTGATAATAGTTTTTGCTATCCTAGGTTTTTTGTTATTCCAGATGAATTTGCAAATTGCTCTTTCCAAGTCTGAGAAGAATTGAGTTGAAATTTTGATGGGGATTGCATTGAATCCTTAGATTGCTTTCAGCAAGATGGCCATTTTTACTATATTAATCCTGCCAATCCATGAGCATGGGAGACCTTTCCATCTTCTGAGATCTTCTTTGATTTCCTTTTTCAGAGACTTGAAGTTCTTGTCATGCAGATCTTTTATTTGCTTAGAGTCACACCAAGTTATTTTATATTATTTGTGACTATTGTGAAGGGTGTTGTTTCCCTAATTTCTTTCTCAGCCTGTTTATCCTTTGTGTAGAGTAAGGCCACTGATTTGCTTGAGTTGATTTTATATCCAGTTACTTTGCTAAAGTTGTTTTTCAGGTTTAGGAGATGTCTGGTGGAATTTTTGGGGTCACATAAGTATACTATCATATCATCAGCAAATAGTGATAATTTGACTTCTTCCTTTCCAATTCGTATCCCTTTGATCTCCTTTTGCTGTCTAATTGCTCTGGCTAGGACTTCAAGTACAATATTGAATAGGTAGGGAGACAGTCGGCAGCCTTGCCTAGTCCCTGATTTTAGTGGGATTGCTTCAAGTTTTTCTCCATTTAGTCCGATGTTGTGCATTGGTTTGCTGTATATGGCTTTTACTATGTTTAGGTATGGGCCTTGAATTCCCCATCTTTTCAAGTCTTTTATGATAAAGAGGTGATGGATTTTATAAAATGCTTTCTCAGCATCTAATGAGATGATCGTATGGTTTTTTTCCTTGAGTTTGATTATATAGTGGATTACATTAATGGATTTTCATGTATTGAATCATCCCTGCATCCCTGGGATGAAGCCTACTTGGTCATGATGAATGATCATTTTGATATGTTCTTGGATTTGGTTTGCAAGAATTTTGTTGACTATTTTTGCATCGATATTCATAAGAGAAATTGGTCTGAAGTTTTCTTTCTTTGTTAGGTCTTTGTTAGGTCTGTGTTTTTGAGGCAGGGATTTACTGTATATGTAAGCCTTGGCTAGAACTCAGTAAGTGTTCAGAATGATCTCCAATTCCTAGGAATAATCCTTCCTCAAACTCCTGAGTGCAGGGACGAGAGGCAAGAGCCACCATGTCTTTGTCTTTTCTACACTTTACTCAAGGTACTCTCTTTTTCTTCCTAAGGCCTTCTTGGGAATTAAAACCATAAAATACTCAGACTATGATCTAGTTCTTCATGAACATTTTCTGCAGACATAATTCTGTTCCTAACTCTGCAAAGATCAAACACTGTCCTTCAGGTCTGCCATCACCCTCTGACTTCAGTGAGAGAATGAAGATGACCAAGTAAGACAGCACTGGCCACACTATCAGTGAGCAATGCGGTGGTGTATGTGGTTCTAATTGTATGCAATGCACATTGACTTTTATTTCTAACAGAGGAAATGGATTCCCATGAAACATGATTATGTAAGCAGTATTAAACAAAAGAACCCTGGAGACCTAAGAACTTAAGTGCTTATTTATATTAAATATAAATGTATTTATATTTTGAGAAAAGTGAAAACATCTGTGAATTTACACTCAATATATTATCATTCCTTTTTGGAAATTAATTAATAATCTTATTAATGATAATAACAGTGTCTGCAAACTTGAAAATGGACATGCAGTAAACAAGATTTATTCCATCTATGACAATGTCTTGATTTCCTTCTTGGATTCACAAAGCTCCTACAATCAGCTCCAGGAGCCCTTATCATAAAGCAGAATTGAGAAAGTCATCCAGCTATCAAGTATCTTCACCAACAAAATCAAGACTTCAAAGGAAAAATACAGAGCTACACTCCACAAAAGAATCCAAGGCTATTGTTTTCAGATTGGGAGACAATGGTGTTGGCCAATGGGTTGCCCAGTGGACCAATCCATTTAGCTTCTATTTAACTTCATTCTTTGCTTCATAACCTATCTTGCAGAGCCCTGGGCTGGGTTCCAGCTAGACCAACAATGGCTGTCTACCAATGGAAGGTTCAATAATCCAGTTGTTGTTCAGTCTGCAAGGCTGGATGTCTCACCTGGTCTTCGTGTATTCCAGAATCCTGAAGAAGTAGGCTCTAATGCCAGTTAAGGAATAGACTTGCCATCTCAAGCAAGCAGGCAAAGAACAAGCTTCTTCCGTGTCCTTACTAGAAGCTGCCAGAGGGTGTGGCTCTGATTAATGGTGGATCTTCCAGCCTCAAAAGATCCAGATTAACAGTGATTCTTCTCACTCAAATTACGGAATTAAGAAAAAAAATCCATCACAAATGTACCAGCTTCTTGGCTTGACAACCAAGAGTAGCCACCACAGTAACTATAACTAAAGACAAATTTGGAAAAAGATTCCTGAAAACATTTCTGTTCCATAGTGTGTTCACATACATCAAATGGACAATGCCCATGCTGCCCAGACTTGATATAAAAATTAAGTCAATAAGCAATTTTTAAAAAGTATTGATATAAACTTAATTCAGTAAGGAATTTTAAAATATAGCATTTACTGTGGGTTAGACATCGGTGGCCTCTGGAGGTACAAAAATCATCAGGCCAGCTTGACCAGCCACAGAGTAAACAAGAAAGCAAAAGGAACTTTATAACAACTTCTTATGGAGACAGGACAGGGAGGAAAAAGCTAATTCCTGAGTGTGTGGATTAGAAAGATTGCTTCAGGCTCTCTGCTCCTCCCTGTTCCAGAGACAGTCGTGTCTTTTTGTGCAGTGCCAGCTTCGTCCCGTAGACAAAATGGTGAAGGTCTGTGTGAACGGATTTGGCCGGATTGGGCGCCTGGTTACCTGGGCAGCAGGGCTGCCTTCTGCTCTGGATCTGGCAAGGTGGAGATTGTCGCCATCAACGACCCCTTCATTGACCTCAACTACATGGTCTACACGTTCTAGTATGACTCCATCCATGGCAAATTCAACAGCACAGTCAAGGCTGAGAATGGGAAGCTTGTCATCAACAGGAAGCCCATCACCATCTTCCAGGAGCGAGATCCTGCTAACATCAAATGGGGTGATGTTGGTGCTGAGTATGTTGTTGAGTCTACTGGCGTCTTCACCACCATGGAGAAAGCCAGGGCCCACTTAAAGGGTGGGGACAAAAGGGTCATCATCTCTGCCCCTTCTGCCGATGCCCCCATGTTTGTGATGGGTGTGAACCACGAGAAATATGACAACTCACTCAAGATTGTCAGCAATGCATCCTGCACCACCAACTGCTTAGCTCCCCTGGCCAAAGTCATCCATGACAACTTTGGCATCGTGGAAGGGCTCATGACCATGGTCCATGCCATCACTGCCACTCAGAAGACTGTGGATGGCCCCTCTGGAAAGCTGTGGCATGATGGCTGTGGAGCTGCCCAGAACATCATCCCTGCATCCACTGGTGCTGCTAAGGCTGTGGGCAAGGTCATCCCAGAGCTGAATTGGAAGCTCACTGGCATGGCCTTCCGTGTTCCTACCCCCAGTATATCAGTTGTGGATCTGACATGCCGCCTGGAGAAACCTGTTAAGTATAATGACATCAAGAAGGTGGTGAAGCAGGCAGCTGAGGGCCCACTGAAGGGCATCCTGGGCTACACCGAGGACCAGGTTGTCTCCTGCGACTTCAACAGCAACTCCCACTCTTCTACCTTTGACGCTGGGGCTGGCATTGCTCTCAATGACAACTTTGTAAAGCTCATTTCCTGGTATGACAATGAATACGGCTACAGCAACAGGGTGGTGGACCTCATGGCCTACATGGCCTCCAAGGAGTAAGAAGTCCTGGACCACCCACCCCAGCAAGGACACTGAGAGCAAGAGAAAGGCCCTCAGTTGCTCAGGAGTCCCTACCCCAACACTGAGCATCTCCCTCACAATTTCCATCCCAGACCATACCATCAATAAAGCTCACTGCACCCACAAAAAAAAAAAAGAGAGAGAGAGAGAGATTGCTTCATGGATCCAGAGAGAAAAGGAGCAGTGTCCTTGCAGTAACCTGGCACTACAGCGGTTAATGCAACGTATTAAATGGAAAAAACAAAAAACAATAACAGAACAGAACAGAACAAAGCAAGCCTCAAACAGGGATTCCAAAGCCTGATAGAAAACCACAACAGACTTCTACCAAATCCGCCCCAAAGCAGAATGTTCATGTTCTGGATCTGCATCTGTATTACTCAGGTACTGATAGAACCTCTTAGGGAGGAGCCAGGCTCTTGTCAGCAAGTGCTTCTTGGTATCAGCAGTAGTGTGAGGGTTTGGTATCTGCAGATGGAATGGATCCCTAGGTGGGGCAGTCTCTTGATGGTCTTCCCTTCAGAAATGGAAACTGGTATTCTGTTCCATTTTTTTTGCCTCTGTCTTTTCTTGGACAGGACCATTTCTGGGTTAAAATTTTGAGATGGGTAAGTAGCTCCATTTCTCAACTTAGGAACCATGTCTGTCTACTGAAGGTGGTCTCTCAGGTTCTATCTACCCTTTGTTGGGTATTTAGGTTAAAGTCATCCTTGTTGGGTTCTGGGAGACATTCGCTTACTTTGGGACTTTCTGGTGGCTACCCTAGTTCTGCATCCCCCACTCCTACATACTTCTATTCAACTTCCTGATCCTCACTCCTTTTTTTCCCTTCTAATACCTGATCTTGCCCCATTTTGCCTCTCTCTCCTTTCTCCCTGCCAGGCCCCTTTCTCCCTCTACCTCCTGTCATTATTTTGTTTCCCTTTCTATGTAGGATTGAAGCATCTACACTTTGGTCTTCCTTCTTAAGCTCCCATATGGTTTGTGTGTTCTATCATGGGTACTCTGAGCTTTTGGGCTAATATCCACTTATAAGTGTGCACATGCCATATGTGTTCTTTTCTTCTGAGTTATCTCACTCATGATGACATTTTCTAGTTCCATCTATTTGCCTGGGAATTTCATGAAGTCATTGTTTTTAATAACTGAGTAGTACGCTATTGTGTAAATGTATCCCATTTTTTGTATCCATTCCTCTGCTGAGAGCCATCTGGGTTGTTTCTAGGTTTTGGCTATTATAAATAAGGCTGCTATGAACATAGTGGAGCATGCGTCCTTTTTATATGTTGGAGCATCTTTTAGGTATATGCCCAGGAGTGCTATAGCTGGGTCCTCAGGTACGACTATTTTCAGTTTTCTGAGGAACTGCCAGATTGGTTTCTAAAGTGGTTTTACCAGCTTGCAATACCATCAGCAGTGGCGGAGTGTTCCTCTTTCTCCACATCCTTGCCAATATCTGATGTCACCTGTGCCTTTGATCTTAGCCATTTTGATTGGAGTGAGGTGGAATCTCAGGGTCATTTTGATTTGCATTTCCCTGATGAAAAGCAAGGTGATGCTTCTGAATGGCCTGCTGCATACTCTGCCAGCATGTGATGCTATCATCTGGATTGTACTCGCTGCCCTGTAAGTGCTCCCTCTACTCCTCTCACATAGACAGCTGCTCTAAGTGGAATGACTCCTCTGCCTTTCAGGAACCATATTAACCTAAGTGAATTTTCATGGGAGTTTGTCATGTTGTGTGTCACATGACTGCTGTGACTCTTGCCCTGACATCAGAGAGCCTGGCTTCAGGCTCCTGCTGAGAACTCCCCCCTATGTTAAAAGGTAGAAGAAGAGTCTCACCTGCCTGCATGCTTTGCAGAGATCCCTCCATTCAGTCTTCTGTGGTGCTGTGACATCAGCTTCTCTGGGAACCACAACCCATGATGTGTCCTCTCTGTCTGTCTGTCTATGTCAATATGGATCTTTAAATATTCAGTTTCCTAGTAATCCTTCACAGTGTCTTCTTGAATCTCCTCACTTACGTAAAATCTAGCACATTCTCCTTTAAAGGTGTTGAGTTTTGTTCTATTGCTATGTATTTTAGACCTCAACATAAGAGCAAAGCAAGCCAAACCCAACCAAAGCAAGGTCATCCTGTGTAACTGAGTGTGGCCTCAGACGCCCCGAAATCTTCCTGCCTCTGTCTCCATAGTGCTGGCATTATATCAAACCCATCATTGCAACATCTGTTTGTCATTCCAATGATACTTTATTATGGTCACATCAAAGGGGAGAAAAACTTAACAGATATCATATCGGATATCTCTTACATGCTAGAAGCAATATGAGTTCCTAGAAACATTCTATTGTTTACATTTCACAACACAACAGAAGGGAAGTTTATTGGTATCACTGTCATCATTATCATTCATTGTAAAATGGAAAATCATAGAATTTATCTTACTTGATAACGAATATAGCTAAACAAATAAGTGTGAAAACAAAGAAACATAGATATCTACAATGTATTAGAGTAGTCTTAGTGGCAGCTCCCAGGACCTAACATCAAGACATGAGAAGAGCTATACTTAGTTTCCTCAGTCACACACTATCACATAGAATATTAATACAGCACATCTACCCAGTAATTAGCACAGCCACCACCTACTGAATGGGCACTGGATGCATTATAAGTATTGATCTTTTATTACTAAAAATTACATAATCCTTTTTCATTTGTGTATGTGTTTCAGTCTAGGTGTTCTGTAGCATATTTGTGGAGTGAGAAGATCATCTGTCAGAGTTGGCTGCCTCCTTCAGCCAAGAGAGTCTGAGAAAATAAACACAGCTCATCACTCATAGAGGAAAGGGATTTTACTCTCAGAGACTTCTAAAGAGTTCACATTTATTTTCCTACAATAACCTGCAATATAGGTACACTACTTTACCAAAACTGAAAAACAAAAATGAAAAATGAAATAACAACAACAAAAAAAAAAAAAAAACAAGCATGCACAATCTTTAGAGGATGTCATTTAGGGCTCCACTGCTATGTGGAGAGACAGGATTAGAAGCTGTATATTCTCAACACTTGGTCTTAGTGGGTATCATTTGAGAGGTTTCCTTCTTAACTCCTTGATGAAACACAAGCATTGTGGTTAAACTGCACTTCTCCTAAGGCCCATTCCTTAGCGAGAGACTCCTACATATAATTTTCTAAATTACTAGACAAGCTGGAGAAGAACTTTCTTTCATCTATTATCAGTGACAGAAAGAATAAGTTATGGAGATCTGACAGAGCTGAGGCAAATAACTCAGTGGTAAAGCAACTCATAAGCACACAGGAAGGCCCTGGTTTTTACCTCTGGCACCACAAAAAGGAAGGTGTGTCTACTATTGTGGACCTAGGTAGTTCTGTCTGTGAGACCTGGGATTTGAAGACCTTAAAGAATGGGGGGACTACAGCCTAACGCTGCAGACAACTTTACTTCAGTTTCAGTATGCTTTTACATATGAATTACAAAAGCAAGCAAGCAGGAAGGTTGTTTGAGTTCAGAAAAACCAAATTAGAAAAACAGGTAAATAAATACCAGTAAGAACATACTAAATATCCACAGAGCAAACCTTTCCTACAACTGTCTCAGGACAGGCCATATAAACACAATTGTCTGGCACTATACTCTAGATTACATCTTAGAAAGCACAAAATTAAGACACAAGCCCATATTCAGAATCAGTGTCCATGGAGGCTGGCACTCAGTATATCCTTGCACAGGAACGGGTTCTATAGCTATGTTCTGACATCCAACAAGAATAAACATATCTTATAAATTGAATACATATGTTCTTTTTTCAGGAGGCACAAAATCACATCCAAAGCAATCCAGGAAATAAAATGTCCTTGAGGTAAAAGACCTGCTTTCTTTTTTTTCTGGGGACTCTCTTACTGCTCCCTACGATGTTGTTCTCCATGAGTCATTCTTTTGACTGTGTTCCTACAGAGATGGTGTTAGCAGAGGCTCTCTTTCACTTAGTGAGGAAGCAGCCATTTTCTTTGGGAATATGGGAAAGGACAAATGATAGTAATCATCTTGTGAGTAGAGAAGCAACTGGATCAAGGTAATGAGTCTACACCTGTTTATAGTTAAAAGTGAAGGTCGTTAAAATGAAGGGCCCAAGACAAAAGAAGTTAGAATGATGCAGAGGAGCTCTGGCACATGAGATACACCAGACATGGGGCCACTGCAGAGATATAGGTGAGGGTTTAAGAGGGTGGCCTGCATACTGTCATTGGCTCTGAACAATTCATAGGATTAAAATATGGGTAGACTTCACCAGGGAAGGCATGGTCATAGAACCTATAGATGAGTGCTCCATAGTGAGAAACATCATAAAATGAGAGAGTACAAGCTTCCCGGTCCAGGAAAACTCCAACCCGACTGGGAGGACTAGGCAGAGAGAGGGCCAGGACACTGGGATTGTGGGTGACAGAACACTCATCAAAGGCATTGTATACAGACCCATTCTTCGTCCCTATAACCCAGTAGCCACATTTAGGCTGATACATTACATTTTGTTTAACATTAAAAGGATATTTTATTTTGAAGCCCATTTCATCCCTTGAATGAAGTTGAGGTTGAGCACACTTTCCATCATTTAATCCGAGGAGCCAGGCATCACTTTTAGACACGTCTACTTCCCAGTAATGCTTCCCTGAGGAGATAGCTGGATATCCCAGGACACCCAAATCATAGGTCTCAGAAACTTCCTGATTCCAACTCTTGTAACTTCTAAATTTTATTTGTCCTTTTTCTTTGTTAATGGCAATGGCTGCATGGTTTTTTGCATGTAGAGTGATATGAACTGCAGAAAAATGAGACATATATGTTTTGAGTCAGATGAAATACAAGGTACAGCCTTATTTGTAATGTAAGCAACAGAAGCATAAGGAGAAAGAGAAAGGAAACATGGAGAAGCCTTGTTTAAAGTCAAGGAGAAGCAGATTGCTGTGTATATTTGGAGTAGCAACATGAAACATGAGACTTAGCAGAGAAATATCCTCTGGAAGACATTGAAAGGAGAGGGTCTCATAGTGCTGTGGTTTCTCCTTACCCCAGTATCGTTGGACATCCATGAGCCCTGAAATGATGAAAGTTTACAGCAGTAAGTACAAGCAAAGGATCAAACCATTAAAGTCCATTTCTTTTCTAGATGAGTGGAAGGTTTGGAACCTGATATAGGACTGGATAAATGATGAATTCCCATCAATACAATGACATCACAGGGACACACTATCTGCTCTGCTCTGTCCCTCTACCCATATTCAAAATCCCTACTTGCTTCTAATGCAGTCCAGACACACCCAGAATCATACACAGAATCACAGAATTTGCCCTCACCTTGATTTGCTTGCAGCATGCCTTTCAAATCTGGAGCTTGGAACATTCTTCTTCTTTTTGGGGGGACCATGTGGGGCTGTGTCAGTATCAAGGTCTGACTCCTAGAGATAAAAAAAAATTGACTTCCACATATCAAACCCTTGACTTTTGACCAGCACTGATTCCCTGTCATTCTAACCATAGATGTCCTTGAACTCTCCTGAGAATTCTTAGAAGGAAGAAGAAGGTGGACTATTAACTATAGAGATATGGGGCATACTTATGACCCCACTCAGCTGTGTGATGCTTGGAAAGTCTTATTCTCAGAAGCATGATGCCTCACTCAACTTCACACACAAACAAGTGTTGCTTCCACTTTCCCTCCTCTTCTCCTAGAAATTTTTCAATGTGAATTTTAAAAAAATCAAACTGAAGTAGCAGAAAAATAATGCATGGGCTGAGAATGGTGTCACGTGTAATTAGAAGGCAGAGGCAGTGGATCTTTGATTTCAAAAGCAATGTGTTCTACACAGTAAGTTCCAAGAAAGCCAGAGCTACAAAGAGGAACCCTGTTTGAAAAAAAAAAAAACAAAAAACAAAAAAACCATAAATGAGTCAATAGAAACATGGAAAAAAAGAAAGAAATGGAATGAGGAAAGGAAGGGAAGAAGGAAGGAAAGAAGAAAGGAGTGAAGAAGGAAGGAAGGAAGGAAGGAAGGAAGGAAGGAAGGAAAGGAGGGAGGGAGGGAGGAAAGAAGGGAGGGAGGAAGAAAGGGAAGGAAGGGAGCAAGGGAGGGAGGAAAGAAGGGAGGGAGGAAGAAAAGGAAGGAGGAAGGAAGGGAGGGAGGGAGGAAAGGAGGGAGGAAAGGAGGAAGGAAGAAAAGAAGGACGGAAGGAAGGGAGGGAGGGAGGGAGGGAAGAAGGAAGGAGGGGTTTCAAGAATCTGGTGAAATAGTCATAGAGTGTGGGCGGGAAAGCCATCTTCAGAAAGCCTAGACTTCACACACTTTTGTCAATGAGGACACTGTCAGCTAGCATCTGCTACTTCAAGTTCTTTAGTTAGGATGACAAAATTTGGAAAAGGAGACAGGAAACCACACTTAGGCTGACATAAGTTCCACATGTTAGGATGGAGGCTGATGCTGACAGCTGGGATGTGACACTTTACACACAAGGTCAAGGCTTTCCACAGTCCTGTGACATATGCAGTCTACCTGTAGCCATTGTTTCACTGCCAAAATATTGTGCCCACAAAGTCAAGTCTCTTTTTTAAAAATCTAAGTTCAACTACAAAGGAAATCTGGATCCCTTTATCCCATTAGAAGTTCACAAAATAATTGGAGATTTTTTTCCCAGTATAGAACTTTGTGAACATTGCAGACACAGAGGACATAACATGACCTATCTGCACTTGTTACCTGCTGATCCAGAGCTAGATACAAGCACACAGCATGAACAGAATGATGTATCCATGAGGAGTCTAAAAGCACTTGTAGGTCCATTTGCTTCATCTCACTATTGACATAGCTCAATAGCTCTCCATAACCCAGTCCCTTAAAGAGAACCTAATCTGTTCTCAACAGATACAAAATGCTCAGACCCTGCCTTTCTCCCCAATTTCCTTTTACTAGAACATCATAATAACATTATGTGTAAATTTAGTAAAACCCCAGAGATAGTTATTTTGGTTGAATATCAAATAATTCTCATCACACAATAGGGTTATCCTTCCCTATCAGCCGACACATACCTTGTCAGGACAGAAGTTACACCCTATGGAGAAAGGAGAAAACACAGTTAATAACAGGTTCTTCATGTTCTTGCAAATCCTGGTTATACTCTTATTGGCTGAAGAGACAAAGTCAAAAGAGAATCAAATCAGTCACCCACAGTTCCCCAAGACATGATAGAAATACAGTGAATGGCTTTTTATTTGACTTATATGTAGACTCTTTCTGACTTATATTACTAATCATTGGAGACCAAAGATGAAGAAATAACAATTTGAAAGCTTATATAGGTTTTTATGAGCATATTGTTAAACAAATAAATACGTGACCTTTCTCATGCTACATGTTAGGTATCCATTACCTTACTGGAAACTCATATGTATGAGAATCTGAATTCCAAATTCTTTTAATCATTTAAACATGATTTAGTATATTAATATTGAGAAATCCAAAAAGACCAGAAACTTAGAATATTTAATTCTTAAAACCAACTAACCAGATCTCCATTAAACCCACCTCCTCTTCCCTGCCTCTTCTGCTTTTCTTCTCTCTCTACAATTGGCTTAGCAGGAAAGAATCTGATCTAAAGAGATATGTGTGTCTCTCAATGTGACTATCAAACTGTTGAAACTATGATTCCAAAGAAACAGGAACTTCTCCAGGATTTTCCATTGAGAGAAGGAAAACAGCTTTGGTCAGAGGAAGAGCTGGTCTCCCTAATGGATTTCAACCAGCTGTAGTGACTTGTCTGACCACCTTAAAGCGTGACACTGTGACATAGAGCATGATGGGAGAAAGATGGACAGGACCACACCTTGACCTGGACTAGTCATATGTGCACATTCTTGGTTCTCTATTTCAACTTTGATCTCACTTAGGGAACCTGAATAAGGACAGCACAATTTTGTGCATCTTTGTTCCCCTTACAAAGTAGCCACATTTAATAAATCTTTTTCTCCTCTCCAATATTAATTTGGCCCTTTAATATGGGCCTAGTGAAGTCAGACCTGACTGGCTAGGTCCACATTGATATGTTAAATAGGCACCTCAACTTACCAATAAACTTGCCTGTAATATTTTCTAACCTGGCTTGGATTGGCTCATTTCATCAGCAAATAACCTATCAGTAGATCCCATAGTTAAAGGGATTCTGTGAGAGCATGTATTCTTCTAGTTATAGATGAATTCTGATATTCAATTTTGTCCTCTTGAAGAACTCTATATACTCATGTCTCCTGAATCATTATTATAGTAGATAAAATAGGGAGTCAATCAGAGGATTAATCAACAGATGAATGGATAAAAATGACATAAGCAGAGTACAGTAAAATATTCGATGTTTAAAAGCAAGAAGTACTGTCACTTGTCATAACTTATATGAACTCAAGAGAATTTATATTATACTAAACCATATGGGAACAGAAAAAAAGACTCAAGTATCTTATGTATACATATTTGATCTCGCATAAGTAAGGATCAGAATGGGGGTCCTCAGGACCTGGAGGTAGAAAAAAATGGCCAAGTTCATTAGTCAAGAGATAAAGTTACAAGACTGTGAAGTGTGTTAGTTGAGGTTAGTATGTATATGAACTAGCTCAGTTTGAACATAAATACATAATTCTATCTAATATGAGTATTTTATTTTTATTTTTATTTTATTTTATTTTATTTTATTTTATTTTATTTTGGTTTTTCAAGACAGGGTTTCTTTGCGTTGTCCTGGTTGTCCTGGTACTCACTCTGTAGACTAGGCTGGTCTCAAACTCAGAAATCCACCTGCTTCTGCCTCCTAAGCTCTGGGATTAAAGGCATGCACTACCACTGCCCATAATATGAATATTTTCATATTAGAAATTAAATGTAACACAATGGAAACAAAGAAATCAAAGTAGTTATGAAAAAAATCTAGAGCCTCAAAGGTCTATAAGACTGACAATTCCAATAAAAAAAAAACAAATTCCCACAGTGATATTCACAACTAGTATATGACTTAGGTATAAATTATTTTAAAATGTGCTAAAGACCAAATACACTACAAATTTATGCCTTTATAGATAATGAAGCCACCTTTCACATCAGCCACTGGCATACAGAGGTACGCAAACCTCTGAGTTCCTGGATCGTATCCCCACCACAAGTCCCGCTCCCACTGGAATCAGAGGCAGCAGGAATAAATGTTTCAAATCATCAGAAGGAGAAATAACCTCTACTACTTTCAAATTCTGATGAAGTGACTCATTTGACAGCTGAAAATGTGCTTCACACATGCTTAGAAATACAAAAGGGTATTAACTGCTAAGGCCTAGGTAATTGGTGTCTGTCTAGCTAGCCATTTTATGCTGTTACTAATATTACAAGGAAACTTTTCTTCTCCAAGTTGACTCCATATTATGTTATGTTCTGTGCTTTGGCTTTTCTTGAGAAGCAATCACAATAGAGGTATGTTAGAACTGCTTTGTGTAGGTAGCCACAATAAGCTTGGACCAGAATCAACTGCCCAGTAGAACTTCATGTACCTGTATATGTATGAGTTTTATGGCTTGCATTTGTAAGCTGAACCTGAGATGGGCTCCAACGTCTGAGGGATACATGCATCAATATAAAAACCCATTTGTAATAAGACTTCCATTTT
Source organism: Montemys delectorum (assembly GCA_019843815.1). Taxonomy (NCBI): domain Eukaryota; kingdom Metazoa; phylum Chordata; class Mammalia; order Rodentia; family Muridae; genus Montemys; species Montemys delectorum. The sequence goes on along the minus strand of JADRCD010202343.1, from coordinate 26,438 downwards.
TAACGGGGGTCAAGGAAAGTTTTAGGTTTCCAATAACTTCCTGGTAATTAGCATTTTACTTGGAAGAGAGAGAGAGAGAGAGAGAGAGAGAGAGAGAGAGAGAGAGAGATGAACATGGGTAACTGGCATCCTGGTTGGCAAGTTAAGACATAAATGTTAGGGAAGGCAAGTCCCCTGCCACAATTGAATGCCCCATCTAATGAGAGCAGAATAATTGTACAATAAAGACATGTTCCTAAGGCTGATCCATAACCCTAAATCCTTATTAGTGGAATAACTTGTCACAGATATTTGTGGATTTCAGGCTTAAAAGCTTTGTAGGATTCAGCTTCATGGTCACATCTCCTGAGTCTTGTTGATGACCTCATTTATTAGTCCTTGGGTGAATGCTCAATAAACTATCCCCATCTGAGATCCATGCTCATGTTTGTGGTTCAACTGATGGACCCCAATAATATCTACCCATGATCCAACATCTCTAATCTCTAAGGTTTAGCTTTGTTATTGTACTTGATAAAATAATAAAATATCATTTCCTCTTGACATTCACACATGTAATGATTCTCCCAGCTTCTGAATCTTATTCAGGAAAGACAGGAAGATCTCACTGTCACCATCATGAAGAACACAGCAGCAGAGAGGGAGGGCAATGGCTTCCATGTCCCCTGACTCTCAGACACTGGATTCGCCAGTAGTGTTACCTGAAGCATTTCCATAGTTGAGAGCTCCAACTGATGTTCCACACCTGTGATGAGGGCTCTCACCAACTCCCTCTGCTCCCCTAGCTCTTTTTCAGATTCGTCCAGCTTTTTCATTACATCTTCCTTCTCTTTCTTCAGCTTCTGCAGCTCCTCATTCTCCTTGGAGTCCAGGATTTCTCTTAGTCTGTTAAACTCCATCTGAGCATTTTCTACATCACTCTGTATTTGGTTCTTCATAGGTAAGAAAAGAGAGGAATTCAGTCTCTCCAAATGGCACCAGGAGATAGAGAAATACTGCTCTAGCTTTCATGGGGAATTGAGCTTGGGAAAGGGAAGGGATTCCTAGGGAAGCAGGTGTTTCCTTTTGATGTCTGTTCAGTATATTCCAAAACAAAGATCTTAGGTCACCAAGGCCACCAAGGCCACGTGAGCCAAAGTGGGATGACTGGATGTGGCTCAGTTTCTACACAGTTATCTAAGATAATAGTTCCTGCCTGCAATAGTCCTCATTCCACATCTGAAGCCTTAAGAGAAGCTAAAGCCCAAGAATAGAACTGTGGCCTGTTCCCAAGCATAGTTCCCAACAACTGGAGGTTCAGAAGGCACCACTGGAATAGGACCCAGCAACTGTTCTAACCAAGTATCCTCCATGGTGCCAGCTCCTCACAGAGCCCAGCTCAGTTGTGATATACTGGCTCTGCATCTCCAGCCAGGGGAACCAGTAAGGTGGAGTATTAAGGCCTCTTGGTCTCCCTGGCTCCCAGGAAGTAAAGACCCCAGGAGCTTCTTGCTCAGGTCCCTCCCGGGCATCAGGCTGACTCCCTTAGGAAGAATCCCCACTTGCCTCCCAGTCAGCTCTCTGCTGTTGAAGGTCATCCTGCCACTCATCACACCTTTTCTCATTTTCCATCAGCTTCTGCAGAGCTGCCTGCAGCTTCTCCTGTGAGAAAGGAATTTTATCAGAGTCAAGTTGTATGATTAGTAGGACTGCTGTTCCTAAGCAAAGGCCAAGACACTCTTGTGGAAAGACAGGAAGCCTAGGACTGTTCTTTTTTGAAAAGCTTGTGACAGTATTTACGTACATATAGTATATAAATCGAAAAAGTCTACAGCTCAATTGATTTTTGTATTTTATACACAGCACTCCACACAGACAAAGACAGAAATCTTTCTAAGTCGGTCATCCCACTCAGTAGAAACTTTTTACTTTGCTTCTAGCATCAGAAAACCAGGACACTTTTGTTAGTTTTCTGTATGTAAGTATATACATATGTCACATGCCCTACAATGTCATATTTGACACCTGCACTTTAAAAAAAAACTGGGTCATGTTGCGTAGCCTCGGATCGCCTGTAGTTACAGTGCAGACACGCATACTCCTGAAACTTGGAGATCCAAGAGTATCAGCTGCTAGGTCTTTGTGATAAAAAACTGCTCAATAACACTGGCCACATGAACATTCTTTTTTCTTTTCCTTTTTTTTTTTTTTTTATTTCTAATTGCAGTTTTTATAGCTATGTTTCTTTCTTTTACTGAAAATGAATTTTCATACAATATATACTTCAAGGCACCTTTTTTAAAAAGTTTTATCTATTCAAGTACATGAGTGCTCTCTTTGCACATATGCCTGCATAACAGAAGAAAGTATCGGACCCTACTATACATGGCTTTGATACACCATGCGGTTGCTGGGAATTGATCTCAGGGCGTCTGCAAGAATAGCTGATGTTCTTAAGTGCTGAGTCATCTCTCTAGCCCCATACAATACACTCTGATTTAGTTTTTCCTTCTCATTACTACTCCAGGTTCCTCACCACCTCCCCTCCCCTCCCATCCACACCCACACCCTTGTGTCTTCTCTTAGAAAACAAAGAGGAGAGGCACTTGCTCTCTGCAGTACTTGGGAGAGTAGACCCTGTACCTTTCCTGATCAGCACAGCAGAGCTGATCCTGGTGGCAGGGGACTGGATGAGCTGACCCAAGGGTGTGAGCAGAAAGAGCTGGCTCTGCCACTTGTCTGCTGGGAGGTGACATGGGCAAGGGAGAGATACCACCCCTCCCCCGTATTCACACCCCTTGTTACCTACAAAGGCAGGCAGTGGAGCTGGAGAGCTCTTCAGAACTGGAGAGCTACCCCTCCTCCTCATCTGCTACAGCACTTTGGGAGAGCAGGCCCTGTACCTCACTTGGGCAGCATAGTAGATCTGATGCTGATGATGGGGGCCCCAGTGAGCAAGCCTTAAGCATATGAGTGTGGATTAGTAGGCCCTGCAAATTTGCTGTGTGACAGCATGGACAAGGGAGATATACCCTACCCCAACCCTCAACCTTTGACACCTACATCAAGCAGGAAAGCTGACCCTGGATTATGGTCAGCTTGTCCTCCCCCTCCACTACTGCAGAACTCAGGAGAGATGGTCCTGCACCATGACTTGATAGCACAGTAGAGCTGGCCCTGGATTTGGGGGTTGCAGGTTAGCAGGCTCTAAGGTGTGAATGCAGAAGAGCCCTCCCTTTTGTCTATTGGACAGTGATGCAGAAACAGGAGAGATACCCTCCCCCCCTTATTCCTTGCCATCTATGCCAGTCAGGACAACTGGCACCAGGGCCATGAGAGTGTGAGAACTGGCTATGTCTCTCAGCAGCTGAAAAATGTGGGATAGCTCACCTATACCTTACATGGGCAGCGGGGTAGAGCTGATCCTAGTTACTAGGATTGATGGTGAGTGGGCCTCAAAGGTGTGAGAGAGCTTGCAGGCTGACCAGCTCAGACACTGCTCAGTCCAAGACCTAGGGCTTAGAATGGCCCCACTATCTACCCCATCAGTGAAATGCTAGAGTGCAAGAAAGGACCAGTCTTACAGATCCGATACTACAGGATCACCATGACACAGAGTAACAACATGGTATCTGAGAGGAGTCCTAGTAAGGTTCTAGTATTGATAAAGTAGCAGAAGCCAGAGGTCTCAGAACAGACCAATGACTTGTTGCAATGAACATTTGCAAGTAAAGATTTGTGGACTACAGTGTATACCCTAGGACACAGTGTGTCACACTACAGCTTTCACAATCAGGTTTTTTTCACTGTTAGTGGCGAGGTTGCAAGAGTGAAGAGCAGGTATGAAAGGAGGTGGAGATGAGTGGGGTTGAGTACATGATGTAAAATTCACAAAGAACCAATAAAGAAAAGAAAGGGGCATGTAAATAATATCAATAGAATAAAAGAAAATACAATAAGAGAAAAAACAAACACACTGGAATATGACAAAACAAATAAAAAATAAAAAGAGCTAAATAAGAAAATCTCAAGAAGTACATATAGATGCAGAGCATATGTTTTGAACACATGGGAATCCCATAAAAACTCAAGCCATGATATAAAACCAAAGGACTATAAGGTTCTAAAAAGAAAAAGGGTAAGAAAAGCCCTGACAACATTCTCAGAGAAAGAACCTCCTAGTAAGGGCTCAGTGCATTTGTGCTGGCTGTGCATCTATGGCTGGGCGTGGGACTTTCCTTAAGAATGGTTTATATCCCCAGTGTGACTCCCTTGGAGAACAGTAATTTTTCATTTCAAGTAGCTATCAATTACAGATTGCTTCTGGGTTAGGGGTGGGGTGTATGTCCACTTCTCCTTCCTGTTCCAGAACCCCATCTGGTACAGCCACTTTCAGTGCTGTGCATGCAGCCCCAGACTCTGTGAGTTTTAATTTGGTCTCAAAAAGAAACAACAGAAAGCAAAGATCTAGCACAGAATGTGCTGCTGTGTTTCTCACTATGGAAAGCTTCCTCTCCTCCCTGATCTTCCAGCTGCCACATGCACATTCTCTTCCCTGCTGTGTGTCATGTGTTTATTAACCCCATTGTTGGAAGTGACTATGGCACGTTAGGTCCTTTGAATGACTCTGATGCTCACATTGAGAGGATGTAATCACAGAAGAAACAGCCAATGTTCATCTGCTGATTTGGCTTTCTTGGACATCAACTCAATTTAAAGAAGCATTTCCACAATATCTTATCTGTATCTTAGTAATTGCGGTTCAGGCAGATTTTCTTATGCTTAAGTGGAATAAATCACCATGTCTCTTTAGGAGTTAAAATTTAAAAGAGTATAGAAGGATCTATCAAGTTTCAAGTCTATACTGCTCAGGTAAGTACCCTGTCAGAAAAAGTGTAGGTTTTTGATCTGTTCCTGTTTTTGCTTTGTTTCCTGTATCTTCCTGCTCCTTACCTTGTATTCTTGGCTGACCTCTTCAATGAGAGCTGTCTGGTGACCACGGTGCTCCTGAGATCGCTCACAAAGCCAGCAGATGGCCATCATGTCCTTCCTACAGAAGAGCTGGAGTTTCTCTCCATGTTGTGTACAGTCAGTCACCTTCTGCTCCTCCTCTGGAATGGACTTGACCGCCTCGAGCCTCTCTACTATGTTGGCCACATGTCGATTAGGCCTCAGATTCCCAAAGGAGTAAGGAACTCGGCACACAGGGCAGTTGGCCTCCCCTTCTGTGTTTCTGTTGGATTCATAGTTGAGTGTGATGCAAGCTCGGCAGAAGCTGTGGCTGCAATCTGCACTCACGGGTTCCTTCAGGAGCTCCAGACAGATAGGACAGGTGACCTCCTCCTTTAATATCTCCAGGACTGATGAGGCCATACTTGCTGTGATCCTGTGTCTGTCTGTCCTGATTTCTCACACTTCTGCAAGGCTGCCTGTGTGATAGGGATGGGGATAAGACCAAGTAAGAAATGGAGGATCAGAATGAACCCTGTGCAGAGTTCAAGGAAGGACCACAATGACAAGTTAAAAAAACAAAGGAAGAAATATGGAAAGAGGTTTAGTGATATAGCAAGTAGTACTTTGTTACACTTCAAGTGCCGTACTTTTAGGTCACCCCAAATGATAAATTTCATGTATGGGAATGTTATTCCTCTTTTACTGAAGAGTAGAAAGAGTTTACTGTCAAGAGCCTTGTGCAATCTCCCTTCTATCCTTCCCTGTCTTTTCCAGGTACCATTATCAGTGTCAAAAGCATCAAACCTTTCATACCTCTATGCACTCCTCTACTTTCAGGACTAGTCAGTGAGACTCACTCTGACCCGTCTATTGCCAGTTTCTTACCAGACAGAGCTGATGCTGACATGGAGCGTAAACTCTCCCATGTCCTGATGCACCTATGCAATGATTTCTCTTATTATCATCTAATAAAAGACTACGTGTGTGTTTGCTCACATGGTTACATTAACTCCTGTGCTAGATGTATAGAGACGGTCACTTAAGAGGGTCATTTGTCTTCAAAACACTGCAAATTTTTGAAAATCATCCCATGGAGTCTTGTTTTATTGGTGCTTGCTCTAATCCATAGAGGTCACCAGAGAAAAAGAGGTGGCTACTTAGACACAACTATTAGCCAGAACAAAGGGTATGTGGAATTTTGCCCCAAGTGAGTTGGGGGCTTTGAGGAATCTTGTGTCTGTAATTATTAAGATTTTAGCTTGGTCTAGAAGTTTGCCAAAAAACATTGATGGCAGACTCCAGGTATGTATGCCACCATGGTACTGACTGAGATCAAGACTATATCAAAAACTATTCTTAAAAGTACACCCTTTTTTTACCCCAATAACATGTAATATTAGTTCACCATGAAAAACCAATGGACAAGTCACACCACACTGACATACGGAGGGAAAGAATCTCCTGTTAGCTAAGTGGTGATGATCACCTTCAAGGCAGGCAGATCTGTGAGTCCAAGGCCTGCCTGGTCTACAGAGTGAGTTCCAGGATACCTACTGCTATAGAGATACTTTGTCTCACTGACCACACTCCCAAAGATACTGTTATGCTTTGCCTGAGAAATATTTGAAAAAATTTTTCAGTACTAAAATTTCCAAAACTGTCTATAAATAGACATAAATTTCCCTATTGTAAAGCCATACAGCAAAGGCCCACTGTTAATGTCATAGCAAATTTAAACTTTTGAAAGTCTTTAAAATCATGTATAAAAAAGCATACTTATTTTTGTCACCTCTATTCATCACATCAGGGCAAGTACTTGGAATAAGTGCAAACTGAAAAAATAAAATAAAATTTATGCAAATAAGAGTCTCTTTACACATTAAAAAAAAAGCTAATGAGCTCAGTAAAGATGATATGTAATATTCCATATAGAAAAGTCACAAATAGTGAACCAACATGATAAGGAAATTAAGAAGCTCAGCCTGTGTGAAAAATTATGGGAACAATACCCTTTTCAATAGCCATCAATAATATAAAATATCTTGGTGTAAGTCTAACCAAGGCAGTGGAAAATGTGTATGAAAAGAATGTCAAGTCCCCAAAGAAAGAAATTGAAGAAGATATCAGAAGATGGAAAGATATCCCATGCTCAAGGATAGGTAGGATCAACATAGTAAAAATGACCATCTTATGAAAAACAACTACCACCAAAATTGTAACACAATTTTGTATAGACCTTTAAAGAGAATTCTCAACTTTATATGGAAAAACAAAAAACCCAAGACAGCCAAAAGAATCCTGAACAATAAAAGAACTTTGAGAGGAATAACTATCCCTGACCTAAAGCTGTGCAGAGCAATAATGGTAAAAATCACATGGAATTCATACAGAAACAGACATGTGAATCAACAAAATCAAATAGAAGACCCAGAAATAAATATCTCTGGACATTTGATTTTTTTGATAAAGAAGCTGGAACTACACAATGGGGAAAAAAAGGAACTCGTCTTTAACAAACGGTTCCGGCCTAACTTGATGACTACATGTAGAAGAATGCAAATAGATCCATATTTATCACCCCACACAAAATTCAAGTCCAAGAGGATCAAAACCTTAACATAAAATCCAATATACTAAATTTCCTAGAAGAGACACCTTGAACACATTGGTACAGAAGACAATTTGCTGAACAAAACACCAATGGCTTGAATCTGCAAAGCTTCTGTAAGGTAAAGAACATTGTTAATAGGTCAAGACAGCAGCCTATAAATTGGTAAAAGTTCTTCACCAACCCTACATTTGACAGAGGGTTCATATCCAAAATTTATAAAGTACTCAAGAAGTTAAACGCTAACAACCCAAATAAAAATGGGGTACAGAGCTAGATAGAGAGTTCTCAACAGAGGAATCTCGAATGGCCTGAGGAGTACTTTAAGAAATATTACAAGTCCTTAGTCACTACAGAAATGCAAATCAAAACAACCATGAGGTTTCATTTTACACCCATCAGAATGGTTACGATCAAAAATTCAAGAGATAGCACATGTGGGCGAGAATGTGGATCAAAGTGAATACTCCTCCATTGCTGGTAGGAGTACAAAGTTGTACAACCACTTTGGAAAACAATTTGGTGGTTTCTCATGAAACTGGGAATAGTTCTACCTGAAGACCCAAGTATACTGCTCCTGGGCATATACCCAAAAGATGTTCCACCATCCCACATCGACACTTGCTCAGGTATGTTTATAGCAGCTTTATATGTAATAGCCAGAAACTGGAAACAACCTAGATGTCCCTCAACTGAAGAATGAATAAAGAAAATGTGATACGTCTATACAATGGAATGCTATTCAGCTATGAAAAACAAAGACATCATAGATTTTGTAGGCAAATGAATGGAACATGCAAATATCATCCTGAGTGAGGTAACCTCATCCCTAAAGGACATGCATGGTATGTACTCACTAATAATGGATAGTAGCCATAAAATACAGGATACCCATGTCATATTCTACAGACCCAAAGAAGCTAAACAAGAAGGAAGGCACGAGGGAGGATGCTTGATTTTCACTTAGACAGGAGAATAAAATAGTCACAATAGGTAGATTGAGGGAGGGAACTGGGTAGAAGAGCAGATGGGGCTGAGAAATGTGAGGGCTCAGGATTAGGTGTGGGGAGGGAGAGGAGGGATGGGCAGATGGCCATGAAAATGAATGATAACTGCAACTGACAGGGATGGGGAAGTAGGGGGCATCTCCAAGATGAGACAGAGACCAGGGAGAAGGTAGGTACCCAAGAATCAATGGGAGCACTCTTAGCTGTGATTCACAGCACTGGGGATTCGAAACCTAAAGTCTACTTTCTGTAGCTGGGCAGGAACCCTAATGGAGTGATAAAGACACCAACCCACTCACAAAACTTCTGAGACAAAACTTATCCTGTCTACAAGAAATCTATGTTGAGGACTTGATTCAGTAGATTTCTAAATAACATGGGAATTTCCACATTTGTGTGTAAAATGCTGCAGGTTCCTGCCCCCAATTGGTTTTGGTTGGTAAATAAAAATTCCAGAGATTGATGGTGGACAGAGGGAGACCAAGCAAGAGAAGGCTAGGAACTCAGAGAGAGAGGAGAAAAGAGCTGCAGGAGAGAAAGCCAACCAGCCCTGTAAGAATTCAGGCTACTCCCCCAGTTGGGTCTAGGGTAGCAGAGATGAAATGATCATTTAACAAGTTGGGCCAAGAATACCAGAGGGAAGTGTGTGCTGGGAGGGGGACGATTAGAACTATCCGGCCATTGAGCTAGTCAAGGTATATCAGAATTAAGCTTGTGTGTGTGTGTGTGTGTGTGTGTGTGTGTGTGTTTCATTGGAGAATCCAGAGAGCATGTGCTTAACATGCAGGGAGCCAAAGCAGTTTAAATAACTCACCACTACAAATTCAGAGATGGGGAAATTGGAGTAGAGACTGAGGGAATGCTCATCCAATTACTGGCCCAACTTGAGACCCATCCCATGGGCAAGCACTAATCCCTGATACTACCAATGATACTCTGTTATGCCTGCAGACAGGGGTCTAGAGGTGGCTGTCTTCTGAGAGGCTCCACCCACAGCTGACTCAGACAGAGGCAGACACCCACAGCCAAACAGCCTATGGAGATTGGGGACTCTTATTGAAGAATAAGAGAAGGTTTTTGGGCCCCCAAAGGGATAGGAACTCCATAGGAAGACCAACAGAATCAACTAGCCTGGACCCTTGTGGCTCTTAGAGACTGAACCACCAACCAAAGAGTGTACATGGGCTGGACCATGTAGAGAGCTGCACATATGTAGCAGATAAGCAGGTTGGTCTTCAGTGTGGGTACTGAACAACTGGAGCAGCAACTACCCAAAAGCTGTTGCCTGTCTGTGGGATATGTTCTTCAAGCTAGGCTGCCTTGTCTGGCCTCAGTGGAAGAGGATGTTCTTAGCCCCACAGAGACTTGATATGCCAGGGTTGGGGGATATCCTGGGAGCCCCCATGAACTCAGAAGAGAAGGAGTCGGGATATGGGGGAAGTATTGTGGGAGGGGATAACCAGGAGGAAAACAATAAGCAGAATGAAAAGTTAATAAGTAAAAATAGATAAATAATATCATAATAATAGTCGATATATGTAACTCTGTGTAACCTATGATGCACATTCACAATTAAAAATATCTGCAAAAATAAAAAGGAGGAGGAGGAGGAGGAGGAGGAGGAGGAGGAGGAGGAAGAAGAAGAAGAAGAAGAAGAAGAAGAAGAAGAAGAAGAAGAAGAAGAAAGTAGCAACAGCAGCATCAACACAGTAACAGTAACAGCAGCAGCTGAGTTTGGTAATGTAGACCTCTAAATCCACTTTCTTGGTTGGCTGAGGGGATAGGATGGCAAGTTCAAGGCTATAGTGACTCAAAATAATGTTAAATTGAAACACATGGAATGGGATGGAGGGATCCCTGAGTGGTCAAGATCGCTGCCTACTCTTACAGAGAACCATGGTTCTATTCCCAGCCCTCCTATAACTCGAAGACCCCCTGTAACTTCAGTTTCTGTACATCTGATACCCTCTTCTGGCTTCTGGCAGCATGACATGCATATGGTGCAGAGATATGCATGCATGCAAACAGTCATGCACATAAGATGAAATATCTGCTCACAAAAACTATAAAAGTATTGAATGAAACAGAAGATGATACAATTATATACAAGGATCCCTGTACTATTGGATTTGAATATTGTTAAAATGTCTGTATGAGGAGCTAGACAGATGTTTCATGAGTTTAGGGGCCCTGGTTGCTCTCCCAGAGAACCTTTATTCTGTTCCTCGTTCCTGCAAGGTGATTCAGAACTGTCTTCAATTCCAATCCCAGGGTACCTGACACTCTCTTCTGGCATTTTTGGGCTCAGGGCATTCAAGTGGTGAACAGATACATACCCAGTAAGATGCTGATGAACATCAATGAATGAATGAATCAGTTAAATGTCCATACTCAGACTACCTGACTCTGGGGAGAGGGTTCAGTGATTAAGAGGACTTGCTCTTGCAGTACTCAGAAAATCCAGCACCTCTGACCGCCTCAGACAGCCTTCCCTTCTTTTCAAATGTATATGCACACAGGCAGACCCACAAATACACAAGTCAAACAAAATAAATGTGTTTGTATGTGCATGTGTTTTAGATTAGTAATGGTTGGTTTTACTGTAGGTATCTGCACTATTAGTCTTTGGTTCTTAATTACCCAAACATTGCTAGAGGTGGGTTCGCTTTTGGCGACTGGATCTTTAGTCAAATGAGGCATTGGTTGGCTATTCCCACAAGTTCTATGCAATCATTGCCCTAGCATATTTTGCAGGCATAACAGATTGCACATAAAGGTTTTGAGGGTGGGTTGGTGTTTATGTTTCTCATTTGGTAACTTGTAGAGTACCTTCCTGCACTAAAGAGACTAGAACTTATGGGTGAAGGTTCTATGTGTTCACCAGTTCGAATTTCCATGTTCAATTGATTATATGAGTTTTTCTTTTACAATGGGGCACCACTATAATTTTTAATAGAGCAACACATTGTTTTAGCAACAGCCTTGGTTGTTTAAGGCTCTCCATGGGACCCTGTTGGTCAATAACTCAACTGAATGCAATCCAGTCCCATCCAACACCACTATTGAAAGCCTTGTTTGGTGACAAGAGATTGCCAGTTGAGATTCATCCATTATTAATAGACTTATTAGCATACCTCCATATACTTTAGGAAGTTTGCATTACACTATGTTTCCATATAATCGCTCAAATATCCCCTAATTCCAGCAATATTAACCTTTTTAAAAGGTGACAATAAGAAACAATAACTAGGTTTGCTCAAATCAAACAAGAGCCTACAGACAGCACTTGTTTCTGTTGTTATGGAGTATGTAACAGCTAAGGAAACTCCACTTTGTGCTAGGTACCCATTTGAAATCCTGAAAGATAAGTTCCTTAAAACTCTGACTCCTTGCTCTCCTCCTCAAATGTAAAACAGTTATTGTGGTTTTGTGAACCCATTTATTGCTGAGTACCAGGAAAGGAAACAGCTCCATCACAGTTGAGGGAGTACAAGCAGTTTCTCAGCTACACATCACACACAAATGAGCTGATTGTGACGTCCACCTTTAAATACACTTCCTGTAGCCTCTTCCTGTATGACAAGCCTTTGATTTGGCTTTAAGGCCACTGAGCTACTAGCAATATTTAATGAATTCATTATTAAATATATAATATATATTGAATATTAAATATATAATGAATTTGACTTAATTATAATTTTAGTCTGTGGTCTTTGCCCTGTGTAGTTGAACTCTGTAACATGTAAAACTGTTTCTTTAAGAATGATGAAAGTTCAAAGTACTGATGTCATAGAAGAAATGATCCTTTTCAAAATAGGACTGGCAAATAAATTATCCCAGGCTTCATTTCCTAAGTAGCATTATCTGAAGCAAATTAATGTGTATTCCCTAGACGGTGGCATATTTAAAAACTGGAAAACCCTCAAATGTGCATTTTAGTACCTCATAACATAGTAAAGACAGTTAATTCTCTCTTCAGAAAACTGGTGTACACAACTGATTGAAAGCAATATAGAGGAAAGGGAAAGGGGATGAATGGACTCTTGACAACCCTCACGCCAACCTGGACACAGGAAGGCCTGGCCTGTGTCCTCTCGTGTCTACGTTAGCTGGGGTGAAGCCTGGATTCCCTGCTCCAAGTCCTTTCTTTACTTTTATGGTCCTCAAGAGCTCTCCATCTTTCTATCGGCAGACATCTTTTAGGCTTTTATGTCATTAAACTCAATCAGGAGCTCATGCTGTTTCTCCTGGGGCAGTAATGTTCACCTGTAATCCCAGCAGCTGGGGAGGCTGACAGGACAATTCCATGAGATCAGCCTGGGAACAGAACAGCTGTCACTTCTAGAGAGTGTGTTCCTCCAGTGTGCGCTCTCTTTCTCTCTCTCTCTCTCTCTCTCTCTCTCTCTCTCTCTCTCTCTCTCTCTCTCTCTCTCTCTTCTCCCTTCACCCCATCCACTGTTTCTTTCTTTGGGATTGAAGTAGAGTCTGGTACAAATTTGCGATTGCTTCTCCAGACCACTAATTGTACCACAATAAGCTACACCTGCCTACTTTTTCTTCTTTTGACTTGGTTTTATTAGGTCCTTGGATCATCCTGCTTCAGCTTTCTTGATAGCCAGAAGTACTAGCCTGGGATAATCTTGAATTAGGTATAGCACATATGGTCCAAGGGAAAGGGCAGGCAATGGTAATGATTTTTAAGTGACATTAGGAATTCTCTACAGACTTCAGGATGTTTCATAGTACAAAGAAATTAATAGGAGCCTGCAGAGAAGTCAAGACTTCCAATCACAGAGAGAGCAGCCTACGGAATGAGCGCTTAGAATCATGGGTAAATCCACTATTACTCAAGAGAAATCTTAACCTTTTGTTTTCAAATACCCCTCTGGCTGTACTACTTCTTTGGAGGGAGAGCAGTGTCCATGCTGGAGCAGGAGATTCATGCTGTAATTCATGAGTCAAGGTTAGAAAAAAGACTTGTCTGTTTAGAAAATTAACTGGACCTCTCCAGACCATGAAAGCTGTCTACCTCAAGCCCACCCTCTCTCTGGCTCCTCATCCCCAGAAGACTGAGCAGGAAGTCAGCAATTTATCTCCAACCCCTCCCCCTTCTCAACTCCAACTTAAACTCACCAGAGCAAAGACAGTGTTTTCTTCTAAATTCCTCCAAACTCAGCAATCGAAAATTGACTCACACCTTCAGTGTTAGCATTAAGGCCTCCAAAGCCCAAGAGGTCACATGGGCGGACCTCACAGACCTGTTGCCAGGGCAACAGCTGCCATATTCCCAGAATCCATTGGGCTCACCTCCCACCTGTGGCCACTAAGTCAGAACCCATATATATATATATATACTGGGAACATTCCTCCCTTTCTCACTCTCTCTCCCTCCTCTCTCTCTCTCTGCTACTGCCCCTCTCTCCCTCTTAATTAAACCTCTTACACATGGAACTGTTTGGGCCTAGTGTATGGCATGTTTTGATGCAAGCCGCAATTCTAACACATCATTCAGATACCAAGAGACCCCGAATCTGTGGAGAGGAGCAAACACAGGCCAGAGTCTATGTCCTGAGGATTCAGTCAGTTATGCGGGTCATCTGGTGAGCCAGTAGAGAAGTGAAAGTAAAGACTTTGTAGGCTGGAACTGAGAAAAAGAAACTGCAGAACTACCAACCAGTGGGGTGGTGCCACATCATTAATTGGGGTTTTACCACCAGAGGGAGTCAGTTGCCTTGGATCAGCTCTGCCTTCCAGGAGCTTGGGACATTTTTTCAGAGCTACAGGAACTAGTTATGAGTCACTTGTTCTTTCAAATGATACAATCACCCTAAAAGTTCCTGACCCTCTGGAAAGCTGGAAACCAAAACTTCCCCATGGAATTCGCCTCCACCTCAGCTCCTGGCTGCATGTTGCCTTGGTGGCAGGTGTGGCCTAAAGGGAAGGAAAAATAAGGCTAGGGACATGTCTTAGTTAGGGTTCTCTAGAGTCACAGAACTTAGTCTCTATGTAGTAAAAGGATTTATTGATGACTTACAGTTTGTAGTCCAACTCTCAACAATCAACTCCCAACAACAGTCACGGCAGCAGCTGTGAATGGAAGTCCAAGGATCCAGCAATTGCTCAGTCCCACAAGGCAAGCAGGCGAAGCAAGCCAGTAAGGAACATCCCTCCATGAGCTCTGCATCAGCTCCTGCTTCCTGACCTGCTTGAGTTCCAGTCCTGACTTCCTCTGGTGATCAACAGCCATGTGGAAGTGTAAGCCGAATAAACCCTTTCCTCCCCAACTTGCTTCATGGTCATGATGTTTGTGCAGGAATAGAAACCCTAAGACAAATTGGTACCAGCATAGTGGGGTATTCCTGTGACAACCTGATCATGTTTTGGGGAGGACTGTGGAAGGACTTTGGAACTTTGAGCTAGAAGAGCCACTGTTGGTTAAAAACCTTGTGGAATGTCTGTGGGAGCTTGGAAGATCATGTTGAAAACAGTGCAGAAGATAGATACCTGGCTTGTGAAATTTCAGAGGGAAGATTAAAGACTCCTATCAGGGCCATGTTGTTTTGATTGTGAAGATTCTGTGGTTCTGGTTAGCTGGGGCTGAAGTATCAGCTGTGATTAACAAGATACCAGAACTACTAAAACGAAAACTTTGCATTGCTGGGACTATTGATGCTGGTTAGCTGGAGCTAAGAAATTAGCGGTGATTAAGAAGAGACCAGCATCATTGAGGTGACATCTTCTGGGGAGTGTTTTCTGAGAGCACTAAGAGGTTGTGTTCCAGAGATAGCCAAGGCTGTACCTTGTGCTGCAGCAGGACTTGGTAATGTATAAGAGTCACCCAGATGGTACTGGTTTTGACAGCATGAAGGGGTCATGGAGAGCAGCTGAGGCTCGGCACAGTGAGAGGCCATGGAAGGCCATTGGTGAAGGTGCAGCCTCAGTTTGCAATTCATGGCCCAGGACTGAAGGTGTCATGCAAAGGAGTTGAGGCTTGGCACCGTGAAGACAGTCTATGAGAGGCTACTGGTAAAGCCTAGTTACAGCAGTGTTTTGGGAATGCCAGTACCATACAGTGACCACCAAGGACAGCAGCAGCAATGGAGTACAGGCATCTGGAGCCCAGAAGATAAAGATGTGTGCTACAAAGGGCAGAGCTGGAGAAGTGACCAAAGCCCTTGGAGGAGCCCAGAAGATCGTGAGTTGGATCCCAGACATTGGTTTTGCTTTTGATTGTGACTGTGCCCTGATATTTTTCCCTCTTGAAGGAAGAATGTATTTTAGTGGAGCCCACAGTTAAGAGACTTTGAATTTTAAAAGATATTGGACATTTTAAACTGATTGGACTTTTAATATGTAAAGACTGTGGGACTTTAGATTTTGGGGATGAATAAGAACATAAGAATTGAGGCTTAATAGTGATGTGTTTGTGTGTCAAGTTGACAAGGGGTCAATTGTACTGGCTAGTTTTGTGTGTCAACTTGACACAGGCTGGAGTTATCACAGAGAAGTGAGCTTCAGTTGGGGAAGTGCCTCCATGAGATCCAGCTGTGGGGCATTTTCTCAATTAGTGATCAAAGGGGTAGTACCATCCCTGGGCTGGAAGTCTTGAGTTCTATAAGAGAGCAGGCTGAGCAAGCCAGGAGAAGCAAGCCAGTAAGGAACATCCCAAAATGGGCTCTGCATCAGCTCCTGCTTCCTGACCTGCTTGAGTTCCAGTCCTGACTTCCTCTGGTGATCAACAGCCATGTGAAAGTGTAAGCCGAATAAACCCTTTCCTCCCCAACTTGCTTCATGGTCATGATGTTTGTGCAGGAATAGAAACCCTGACTAAGACAGGACAGAAAGCTGCAGTGTTCCTCTGAGGTCGGAGATGGACTCTAATAGGATGAGAACATGAAGTAAGGTGTCACACAAGCAAGTTTTCCCACCCAGCAGGGACGGGATAGGAGGAGTCCTGCGTAGAACCAGGCAGAAACACTTCTCCACACTCAGAGCAGATAGAGTAGTGAGCTGAAGAGGGCTCTCCAGCTGCCCCGTGGTCTCCTCCACATTATGTATTCAGTGGCTGAACAGCCCTAGTCCTTTCACAGTGCTGATCTGATCCATCCACTCATTCCCCCCTTCCAGGAGTCCCTGAACAGAATGTCTTGGAGGTACCTATTTGTCTTGGAGGTGTTTTAAGCACCTATATAGTTAGTTACTCAGCATTACCCTAATTAGAAGAGGGGAAAACTGTACAGCTGGGAATGAGTTTGAGTTGAAGCAGTGCTTGCCTATTAAGCATGGAGCACTGGGATGGTCCTCAGAAATGTACAAAACAATATGTGGTGGCTTCTGCATGTAGTCTGTCTTAGTTATTATTCTGTGCTTGTATCTTAGTTACGGTTTCTATTTTCTTATTAGATATTTTTCTTTATTTACATTTCAAATGTTATCTCCATTCCTCATTTCCCCTCTGAAAACCCCCTGCCCCCATCCCATTCCCCACCTGCTCATTAACCCACCCACTCCTGCTTTGCCATTTTGATATTCCCCTACACTGAGAAATCAAGTTTTTACAGGACCAAGGGCCTCTCCTTGCATTGATGTCCCACAAGGCCATTCTCTGCTATGTATGCAGCTGGAGTCATGAGTCCCTCCATGTGTACTCTTTGGTTGGTGGCTTAGTCCCTGGGAGCTCTGGGAGTACTGGTTGATTCATATTATTGTTCCTCCTATGGGGTGCAAATCCCTTCACCTCTTTGAGTCCTTTCTCTAGCTCCACAATTTTGAGACCCTGTGCTCAGTCCAACGGATGACTGTGAGCATCCACTTCTGTATTTGTCAGGCATTGTCAGAGCCTCTCAGGGGACAGCTATATCAGGCTCCTGTAAGCAAGCACTTGTTGGCATTCATAATAGTGTCTGGGTTTGGTAACTGTATCTGGGATGGATCCCCAGTGGAACAGTCTCTGGATGGACTTTCCTTCAGTCTCTGCTCCACATTTTGTCTCCGTATCTTCTCCTGGATATTTTGTTCCCCCTTCTAAGAAGGACCGAAGTATCCACTCTTTGCTCTTCATGTGATCTTCATTCACTTGAGCTTCATATGGTCTGTGAATTGTATCTTGAGTATTCTGAGCTTCTGAGCTAATATTCATTTATCACTAAGTATATACCGTGTGTGTGTTCTTTTGTGATTGGATTACCTCACTCAAGATGATATTTTCTTGTTCCATTCATTTGCCTAAGAATTTCATGAAGTCTTTGTTTTTAATAGCTGACTAGTACTCCATTGTGTAAATGTACCACATTTTCTGTATCCATTCTTCCACTGAGGGACATCTGGGTTCTTTGTAGCTTCTGGTTATTATAAATAAGGCTGCTATGAACATTGTGGAATATGTGTCTTTATTACATGTTGGCGCATCTTCTGGGTATATGCCCAGGAGTGGTATAGCTGAGTCCTCAGATAGTACTATGTCCAATTTTCTGAGGAACCACCAAACTGATTTCCAGAGTGGTTGTACCAGCTTGTGATTCCACCAGCAATGCAGGAGTGTTCCTCTTTCTCCACATTCTCATATGCTGTCACCTGAGTTTTTGATCTTAGCCATTCTGATTGGTGTGAGGTAGAATCTCAGGGTTGTTTTGATTTGCATTTACCTGATGACTAAGGATGTTGAATATTTCTTTAGGTGCCTCTCAGCCATTTGGTAGTCCTCAGTCCATTGTTGAAAGTGAGGTGTTGAAGTCTCCCACTATTATTGTGTGAGGTGCAATGTGCTTTGAACTTTAGTAAAGTTTTTTTTTAAATGAATGTGGGTGCTCTTGAATTTAGAGCATAGAGGTTCAGAATTGAGAGTTCATCTTGGTAGATTTTACCTTTGATGAGTATGAAGTGTCCCTCTTTATATTTTTTGATAACTTTAGGTTGAAAGCTGATTTTATTTGATTTTAGAATGGCTACTCCAACTTGTTTCTTGGGACCATTTTCTTGAAACATTGTTTTCCAGACTTTTACTCTGGAGGAGTATCTGTCTTTGTCACTGAGGTGGGTTTCCTTTATGCAACAAAATGTTGGGTCCTGTTTATGTGTCCAGTCTGTTAGTCTATGTCTTTTTATTGGGAAATTGAGTCCATTGATATTAAAAGATATTAAAGCAAAGTGATTGTTGCTTCCTGTTATTTTTGTTGTTAGAGGTGGGATTATGTTCATGTGGCTATCTCCTTTTTGGTTTCTTAATAGAAGATTAATTTTTTGCTTTTTCTCAGGTGTAGTTTCCCTCCTTGTGCTGGAGTTTTCCATTTATTATCTTTTGTAGGGCTGGATTTGTGGCAAGATACAGTGTAAATTTGTTTTTGTCATGGAATTCCTTGGTTTCTCTATCTATGGTAATTGAGAGCTTTGCTGTGTATAGTAGCCTGTCATTTGTGTTCTCTTAGGGTTTGTATGATGTCTGCCCAGGATCTTCTGGCTTTTATAGTCTCTGGTGAGAAGTGTAGTATAATTCTGAAAAGCTTGCCTTTATATGTTACTTGACCTTTTCCCCTTACTGCTTGTAATATTCTTTCCTTGTTTTGTGCAGTTGTTGTTTTGATTCTTATATGATGGGAGGAATTTCTTCTCTGGTCCAATCTATTTGGAGTTCTGTAAGCTTCTTGTATGTTCATGGGCATCTCTTTTTTTAGGTTAGGGAAGTTTTCTTCTATAATTTTGTTGAAGTTATTTACTGATCCTTTAATTTGGGAATATTCACTCCCCTCTATATATATTATCCTTAGGTTTGGTCCTCTCATTGTGTCCTGGATTTCATGGATGTTTTGGGTTAGAAGCTTTTTGCATTTTCTTTGATTTTTCTTTCAATATTTTCTACGATATCTTCTGTCCCTGAGATTCTCTCTTCTTTCTCTTGTATTCTGTTGGTGATGCTCACATCTATGACTCTTGATCTCTTTTCTGGGTTTTCTATCTTCAGAGTTCTCTCCCTTTGTGATTTCTGTGTTGTTTCTATTTCTATTTTTAGATCCTGGATAGTTTTGTTTAATTCATTCACCTTTTTGGTTGTGTTTTCCTGTAAAGGATTTATCTTTAAGAGATTTTTGTGTTTCCTGATTAAGGGCTGCTAGGTGTTTACCTGTGTCCTCCTGTATTTCTTTAAAGGAGTTATTTATTTCCTTCTTAAAGTCCTCTATCAGCATCATGAGATGTTATTTTAAATCCCAATCTTGCTTATCCCGTGTGCTGGGCTATCCAGGACTTGCTGCAGTGGGAGAACTGGGTTATGATGATGCCAAATAGCCTTGGTTTCTGTTGCTAAGATTCTTGCACTTGCCTTTTGCCCTCTGCTTATGTCTGGTGTTAGTTGATCTTGCTGTCTCTGGCTTGAGCTTGTCCATCCTTTGGTCCTGTTAGCCTGTGACAGCACTCCTCAGAAGTGGCAGGACCCTTACACAGAACAGCCCCTGCTCCCGGATGCAGATAGAGGCCAGAAAGACCCTGTCCCAGCTGCTCCACTGCACCTGAGCCCTGTGTGTTCCTGGCTGGTCCCACCTTAGACAGTCACTGGAGAGAAATGGAGATCTCACCTCTGAGCCAGGGAGTCAGAGCACTCCCTGGAGACCAGCTCTCCTGTAGCAGGACCAGTGCTGCAGAATAGCCCTAGCTCCTGGGTGCTAGAGTTAGAGCTAGTAGTTAGGCACTTATTATCAGAGCAGTCTCACACAAGGCAGAATTGCTTTACTACCAGAGAAAAGTTTTAGGGCTTCTATCACTAATTATCTATGTTACAGCCAAGGAATGCTAGTATATGACCTTCAGCTACTTGCCTCAGACAGACCCAGAGAATTTATCTTGGGGCTGCCAAAATAGCCCAAGAAGAAGGACACCACTGTTCCTCCACTTTGCACCTGGCTGCTTGTTCTCACCGACCTTGATGTAGCCATCTCCTGCCTACATGACTTCTGTAGTTTGCCCTGTTTTCTGTATACCATATAAGCTTGATTTTACTTTGTACAAATTACATTCAGATACCATTCTCCCTTGTGTTGTGTCTGTTTGTCATGTCTTTGCCAACGCCTTGTCTACCTGACTAGGACCCTGATTCCCCCACGGGTTGAGGGAGGCCTAGACTGGCTGGCCTGTGGCATCAGTTGGTGCTGTAGAGCCTGGACAAGAAGCTAAACTGTAGATGACCCCGGCCTGTGCCAGGGAGCCATATGTGGAGCAAGCTTAACCATCAGTTCAGCACCACACAGGCCCTGGTAGGCAGACCATGCCAGGGACAACCCCTGCCCAGTGCCACAGTACAGAAATGGTACATAGCACTCCAGAGACCATTCCTGAGACAACCACAGATACCCCAGGGCACCACTAAGATGAACAAATAAGTGCTAGAGAAATGGAAGAGAAAGAGAAAAGGAAGGGTATTTTCGCAATGAAGAGATGAAAGCAATGAGGAACAGTATGATGTGAGTAGCCACCTATGCCACCTATGTCCATGGTGAGGTCCTGGCCAGTACTGCCACGAAGGGCCATGTCTGGGTCTGTGGCCCTACAGCATCATGGAAGAGGGCTGCTACCACCAAAGAACCACACCCAGTCCTTATCTGGGCATCCTGGGAGAACTGGCCCTGAGGGCATGCAAGTGGGAGGGCTGACCCCACCCCTCACCAGCTGCAGTATTCAAGAGAGCAGGCCCTATACCTCACCTGGACAGCACAGTAGAGATAATCATGGTGGTGGGCTAGAAAAGACGCAGCTCTGAGAGCATGGATGTGAGAGACCTGGCCCCTGTTACTTGTCTTCTGTTTAAGACATAGGAGAGGGAGAGGTGTCTGTCCCCCGACCCCCTTACTCCTGGCAGCTTATGGAAGGCAGGAGAGCTAGCCCCAAGGTCATCAGAGCAGGGGAGTTGTCCTTGCCCCTCACCTGCTGCAGCATTTGTGAGAGTGGACCCTGTACCTTACCTGAGCAGCACAGTAGAGCTGGCCCCCATGGCATGGTTGAGCTGGGCCCCAGTGCATGAGAGCTGGCTCTGCCCCTTGCTGGTTGTATCATTGGATGGGCCAGCCAGGGCAGGGCCAGAGAGCTCATCCTGGTGGCGTGAATACAGGAGGGTGTGGATGAAGAGACCAGCTCAGCTACCTCCCATGCTCAGATCCAGGCTTTGAGTTGGCCCACCCCAACATCTGCCTTATTGATGAACTGGTGGAGCAAATAAAGGGGCTAGTCCTGCAGATCTAAAGCTACACATTCTCTATGACACAGAGCAACAACAGGATGTTGGAAAGGAATCCCAGTGAAATATTGATAGTGTACAGATCCAGAGGCCTGACACCAGACCAATGACTCATAGCAATGAACATTTGCAAGCAAAGAAATGTGCACAAAAGGGAATACTGTAGGACACACATTGACACACTACAGCTTCCACAATGATTTTTTTTCCTTTTAGTGGGGAAGTTACAAGGGTGAAGGGCAGGTATGAGAGGATGGGGACATGAGTGGGATTGAGGTGCATAGTGTAGAATTCACAAAGAGACAATACCAAGTTTTAAAATTGTCTTCATC
This sequence comes from Montemys delectorum, assembly GCA_019843815.1. NCBI lineage: Eukaryota > Metazoa > Chordata > Mammalia > Rodentia > Muridae > Montemys > Montemys delectorum. Next base: position 4,340 of record JADRCD010202343.1, on the reverse strand, counting down.
TTTGAAAACACACGGTGAAGTGTTTAAAAATAAACAGAATTTGTTTTAGATAGCCCAGAAGAATAGTATACATGTATGCACATGTGCACACATTTGCACTCATACTCAGACACACACACATACATACACACACACAGGGATATGGAAAGAAGATAACTTATAACTTGGGCATAATATAAATACATGATAAATATCTGTAAATAGTATATACAATTTCTATTTTGTTTTGCTCATTTATTTGTTTGAGGGAGAGTCTCATTGTGTAGCCTCAGCTGAACTAGAACTTGCTGTATAGATCAAGCTGGTCATGAATTCACAGAGATCCAACTGCCTCTCCCTCCCTAGTGCTGCTGTTATAGGCAAACACCACCATGCACAGCAAAGCCTTTCTTGTTCTAGTCTTGAAACATTGCTGTAAACCTGAAATTACATCATAATAAAAACAAAATCTTATTATATCTATGTAGCATAGGCTAAATTATTTTAAAGATCATTTCCAAATAAAATGATTTTTTTTTCAGAATTCTGTGCTATCTGTGGATTGTCAACCTTTAAAATTGTGTTTTCTTCATTCCATGTAAATAAATATTTTCTAATTATTTCAGTACTATAAGGAAAGGCCCTATATCTAAACATGGATGCATAGACAGAGGCATAGAATACTGTTCTATATGGAGGAAGATGAGGCAGCCTCCCTCCTCCCAGCCCTCTCTTCTACATGCAAGTACACAGATACACACACACACACACACACACATGAAAAATAGATCATGTAGCTTAACAAAACAGCACATATTTCTTACTAATAACAGAAATTTTTATTATTTTCTTTGTCTCAATGGGAAGGTAAGTCAAGAAAGAGTCAATGGATAGACATGTTCTATAGCAGTGGACCACCTGAGAAGTGGCAGGAGACATCCTATCAGAAATGATGCTGAGGGAGGCTGGAAATAGAAGAAGCAAGGATCGAAAATAAATCAAAATCTCTTTTCTTTATCATTGCCATTGTTTCAGTCCTCCTAAGTGTCCCAAGACAGAAAAAGCTTGACTCACAGTACATGAAAGTCAATTCTCTAGATAGTGAGCTTCATAGAAGGACAGAGAACAGATCTAGAAAGACAAGTAGACAGCAACTGTATAAGTGTATTTACTTGTCCATGCTGGTTGTCCCCCTCATGAACCACCTAGCACTCTCTCACAGCCCGGTCAGGCTTTGCCCATTGTATTTTCTATGTCTGCCTCTGCTGCATACATTGCTAAAGTGATGCTAATTAGGCAGCCTTACTTTGGTTTTAACATGCAGCTAACAAAGTGCAAACATGTCCTATAATTCACACACTTGTTAATATATTGGTTTTTTTTTTACTTTAAATTATACATGTAAATCACTAGTGCTGTTTATAATACTCTTTGGCTGGTCTAGTGGACAGTCTTTCCATATTTTTTTTATCAGCTTAACTATAAATACATATCTCACAAGCATCCACTATGACATAGACACAAGAGACAAAGTCAGATGAATTAACTATTAATGCAAAGAGAAAATACAGAAATGCTTTGTTAAATGAAGGTCACCTATATATATATATTAAATCATCCTACATAGTTTGTACAGTTTACTTCTAAATTGATTAAATATTTGAAATAAGCAAGGCTGAATTTATCCAACTGTTTATTTCTCAGTGGGAAATGCTCTTTTCATCAGTAATGGTTGCCGAGGCGGGTTGTTGAGAGAACACCAGTCAGGTATGCTGCCCATCTGGTTATTGTGCTCCTTTGAAATGGAGCAGCTCCCAAGTATATCCTGCAATACTCCAAAAACAGCCCCTCCCAAACAGGCCACACAATTAGCTTTTGCAGCAGGAGTATGAATTCGGAAGTTCTTGGTGCCAAGTGTCTTTTTGTATTTTGGCTTTTCTACCAAATACCATATTTCTGCAAGCAACCTGTGGAGAAATCCTGGCAACATAGATATGCCACCTATGATTACCAAATTCTCTGCCAGTTGCTTCCTGGTGTCTATTGGGCACTGTAAAAGGGAATCCAATATTAAAGTGGCAACTGACTTCTCATTATCTTTTTCAAAAAGGATTCCACAACTGAATCTCTGATTGATTCAAGTACATGTAAAATTTTCTCTCCATCCAATGGATAGTCAACATTTGCAGGTGGAGTTGGATGCTCATCACTCCCATCAATATTAAATTTTGCTGCTTGGATTTGTAGTCCACACTTCAGATCACTTACAAAGCACGTATGCACTTTAATATCTGTTAGGACACCTTCTGGAACTGAACCCATCACTGAGGGAAGGTTCTGTCCTTTAGCAGCACCAGTGTCAACAGTACATTGTTCCAACAGTTGAGTTTCCAACTCTTTGTGAAGAGCTTTTCCTCCTAAGGGTAGTGCTCCCCAGCAATTCAGTGCTGGGATGCCTTCATATATAGGCAACACCAGGCTTTCCCTATATCCACAATCCAGGACCATGGCAGAATTAATCCTGAGTGTCAGCAGCACCATCAGGTGACTTGGAACAAGTAAGACAGAAGGGAGCTCGAAATATATGAAAAGAACACGAGTAAGTGTCTCTCTGAAGTGGAAAGGACATAACACCGACTCAGTAACCACAACTCGGCTGTGTCTGGGATTCATCAACATATGCCTGAAATACAGTATGTGGATGAATTCCTTTAGGTAGGAATATAATTCTTCTGTATTGATATTATACTGAACAACTTTGATTGGCTTAGACATACTAACTCTTTTTATCACACTAGGAATTATACATCATGGACCAGTATCTCCTGCAAATCCACACTTGGTGAAGGCTTCTCCTAGGTCGATCACAACCACTGTCTTCTTGCCGCTGCTCCTGAGGCCCTCGTAGTGTGGCATCATTGAGAGACCGACGTAAAGACCTTTCCATATTCTTGAATATAGTTATTTATCTTTTGTTAAGTTTGGAATGAATGTGAAAGGAATTTTAAAATTTTTTTCATTATCACTTATGAAAAAAAGAAAATAATGAAAAGGGACTCTTCAAAGGCACATTCGTTCCCCTCCATCATATCTAGAATGCTACCATCCTTCTAGCAGATGCTGAATTCCATGTACATCATGGAGAAGAGTTTTTTTATTTTTCTTCTAAGCTCCGACGAAGCACCTTTTGGAAGCCCCGCCTGAGTTCTCTGGTCCTAAGTGCATATACAATAGGGTTGAGCGAAGGAGGGATGATATTGTGCATCACATTGAGCAAAACTGGGATCAAGTTGGCCTTGGTCTCTGACAAGTGAGTTACTGAAATCACTACAACAACAGTATAGAAGAAGAGGATGAGGATGAGGTGGGAGCTACAAGTATTCAGAGCCTTAGAAACAGCTTCAGATGAATTGAGTCTGAGTACAGAGCGCAGAATCAAAGTATATGACAATATTATGAGACCTAGGTCACTCCTCATTCCAACCCATGCCAGGATTAACTGGCAAATGCTATTCGGCCGCCTGTCATCACAAGCCAGGCTTGTAACTCCAAGGTTAGAGCACAGGCAATGATTGATTTCATTTCTCGAACAATAATTCCGCTGGACTGCAAGCACAGGCACTGGAATGACACCTAAGCAGTTTCTCAGTACCATAAACAGTGTGGCTTTTAAGATCAAGGAATTGGTAATAATTGATGAATAATGGAGAAGATAGCAAATAGCTACATATCTATCAAAAGCCATGCAGAGGAAGATACCGGACTCCATGCCTACAAAGCAGTGAATGGCATAAATCTGAGCAAAACACTCAGGAAGGCTAATGACTTTGGCATCAAACCAGAAGATGGCCAGGATCTTAGGCATGATAGTGGTGGCAAGGCCCATGTCCACCATAGAGGATGCCCAAGAAAAGGTACATGGACTGCTTCAGGGAAGGGTCCTGATAGATAATGATGAGAATAATCATGTTGTTCCCTATTGCTGAGAGATAGAGCAATGTTAATGGTAGGGAGAGCCAGTGCTGCCAGCTGTGGATGCCTGGGAATCCTAGAAGGATGAACTCCGACACCTGGAACTTGGAAATATTGAAGTCTTTGAGAAACTCAGACATTTTCCTGTGTGGAAAAGAAAAGATGAGATCTTTAATGTTTCTTTCTCTGAGCATAAGTGTCTTAGTTAGGGTTCCCTAGAGTCACAGAACTTAGTCTCTACGTAGTAAAGGGATTTATTGATGACTTACAGTTTGTAGTCCAACTCCCAACAATCAACTCCCAACAACAGTCACGGCAGCAGCTGTGAATGGAAGTCCAAGGATCCTGCTTGCCTTGTGGGACTGAGCAATTGCTGGATCCTTGGACTT
>JADRCD010202341.1:2741-40833 GCA_019843815.1 Montemys delectorum | reverse complement strand
TGTGTGTGTGTGTGTGTGTGTGTGTGTGTGTGTGTGTGTGTAATAAAAGGCAAGCCTTTAGACAAACAGTATCATTGAAGACAGAAAAGAAACAGAAATCAGGTGGCCAGTGACAAAACACAGGAAGCCACCTGTCTCTAAAATCCTTCAACTTCCTTAAGTTGCTTGAATGCGATTCTGTTTGCTGCAACAATCATAGCTTAATTACTAGGATTTTCGTGCACCCATGAGAAAAAAAGGGAAGTCAAAGGGTCAAGCAAGTAACATCAGCCACCCAGTTAAATGACTAGGAAACAAAGTGGTCAAAGGACATGGTTGACAGAAAGATAGGACGTCTCCACAGCACCCTCAGTACTTTTTGCCAAGGTGACATCAGTCACCAAATAAAACTTCGTTTGAATGTCTCTCAAACTTATTTCCAGTTCTGTATTCTATAGGAATGACCTGGTAATAAAACAGAAATTATATTTCCTGTTCAAGAAGAATGAGGTTAATTAAGAGGCTTAGTTTATCACAGAATCTAGAAGATTTAATTTGCCTTACAAAAGAAAATGTTTGAACAATGCTTTTTGCTGGCTAATCTTTCTTCATGTGAGAGGTATATATTAGTCACAGGGCATCTTATCCCAAAGTGCTGGCTTACAAACTCTCTATCATTAAGGGTTTCTTAAGAGTAACCTATCTCTGTGTGATCAAGAGAGGGAGAATACAAGCCAGCCACTGAAATATGAAATTTAATTTTTTTTTAGATATTTTCTTTATTTACATGTAAATTTCTCCTTTCCCAGTTTCCCCTCCAAAAAACAAACAAACAAAAACAACAAGAACAAACCCCTTTTGCCTCCCCCCTCCCCATGCCTGCCACCCCATCCTCTCCCACTTATTGGCCCTGGCATTCCCCTACACTGGGGCACAAAACCTTCACAAGGCCGAGGTCCATTCCTCCTAATGATGATCAAATTTGAGGCTCACAGCCATCCATTGAACTGAGTACACGGTCCCCAATGAAGGAGCTAGAGAAAGGATTTATGGAGCTGAAGGGTTTGCAGCCCCTTAGGACGAACAACAATATGAACTAACTAGTACCCTCAGAGCTCCCAGGGGCCCAACTACCAACCAAGGGCTATACATGGTGGGACTGATTGTTTTGGCAGCATGTGTATAGTAGAGGATTGAAATTTAATTTTTAAGAATATAAAACATAGCAAAGGAAAAAGCCTGATATACATAAAATAAACAAAACATGGAGCAGATTAAAGAACCCTATCATTGCCAGGCATGGTAACACACATCTTTAATCCCAGCACTCTAGGGCAGGGGCAGAAGTGGAGGTAGAGGCAGAAGAGCAGAGGCGGAGGACAGAGGACAGAGGGCAGAGGGCAGAGGGCAGAGGACAGAGGCAGAGGCAGAGGCAGAGGCAGGTGAATCTCTTGAGTTCTAGGCCAGCCTGGTCTACTTAGAAAGTTACAGGCCAAATACAGCTATACAGTAAGATCCTATTTTAAAATGGGTGTGTTTGTGTGTGTGTGTGATTTATAAGTTTAGTTACTAATGAGGTTAGCATAAGTTTTAATAGTTGAAGCAGGGGCTGGGGAGATGGCTTAGTGGTTGAGAGTGCTTACAGCTCTTCCAGAGAACTCTTGTTCAGTTCCCAGTACCTATACTAGACAGCTAACAACCACTCCTATAATTGTAGCTCCAGGGCACCAGAATCTCTTTTTTGGGCCCTGTGCGCATCAGCACACACACATACAAACCCACAAACATACATAAAAACAAAACTTTAAAAGAAGAAAAGTAAAAACATCAAATATATCGTAAATGGATTTTTTTAGCATGGGTTATCCTATTAAATCTCATCTCTTTGCCTACTCATTGGTTATTGTTGCATTTTTTTCTTTTCTCCTCAAATAAGAAAATGAGGGTTATATGTGAGAGAGTAACTAGAATGCATCTTACACATATGCAAAATTGTCAAAGAACAAAACTTATTAATAAAAAATAAAAAGAGCCAGGCGGTGGTGGCACACGCCTTTAATCCCAGGACTTGGGAGGCAGAGGCAGGTGGATTTCTGAGTTCCAGGCCAGCCTGGTCTACAGAATGAGTTCCAGGACAGCCAGAGCTACACAGAGAAACCCTGTCTCGAAAAACCAAAGTAAATAAATAAATAAATAAATAGAAACAAACTCACATTTTTTACATGTTCTGGAAGATGGAGTCCATTTCTTTTTCCCATTTTAATTGACTTTTCCAGGTATCGTCTGGCTTCAGGCTTTATCTTCTCCAAATCACATGTTTCCTTAAATTAACAAGCATGTCAGTCATTTCTGTTGTAATAGCTCGCAGGCAAACAATCAACTCCCAGGCCAAAGTCAATGTACTACATTCATCATCTCTGTTGGGCCATGAAACACAGGTGATTATGGGGCAGGCCCTATTGACGACCTAATTTCTTTTATGCTTTGTGAGCTTCTGCTAATTTAAAACAGAAATATTAAATAAATAAAAGGCTATGCAGAATAGCCTTGCCCTGCCACAGAGATAAGAGTGCTGAGCCCCAGGAGGCCTGTGATAATGGACACATTTGCATAGTCTCCTTCTGAGCAGCCTTTATGACCGACGCACATTTCTTACTTCAAATCATCTGGATTTAATTATCTATCATTTGTTAACCTGGTTCCACTTGAGATGCAGGAAGAGAAATAATGGGGTGAACTCTGCACAAATGCTGGGTAAAACTCTCTTGCCAAAATACCAAACAAGGACAGCTGGTTAAAACTCCAGCAAAAGGCTCCAATACTTCAAAAGCGCCTTCCTGTCACTTGGCAAGGGAGATCAAGGGACTATAGCAGGCTGCATATGAACAAGTGTCTGGGAAGAATGAGTCAGCACCCCACTAAAACAGGAGGAAAGCTGCTAGCCTCCGAAGGACAGAAGGTCCTGGACCGGGCTGGAAAATTCCCTCAGCCAAGACAATAAAAATCCAAAAATCCAAAGGAAGTCACAGGATATGTGGTGGATATCTAAGGTGGCTGGTCAGCTCATGGGAGGAAATGTGACTCCAGACAGACTCAGCAGGTACAAAAGACTCACTTTGGCTGAGGGACAATGGCAGCCTTCTGTCACTGGAGCTTACAGGCCTCCAGTAAGTTGGACATTTTCTCCATGAAAGACCAGGGCCATCCAGATCTGAGTGTTCTGAATTTCCTAACTGATTAGGTTTTTAATGAATGGTATTTAGTTTTAGAAATGGCATTTGAGATGTCTGGTGACAGGGAGGTAAACAGAGCTGCATTTCAATCAGTGCGACTCAGAACAGAGACAGTACTTCACACTGCCTACCCCGGAACAATCAGTGTCACAGTGTCACTCCCAACGTTACTCAACCTTCCATGAGTGTATTCTCAACAGAGGGTAAGAACGGTTAGACTCCTTTTTCCATGATAACCTCCCTTTGTGCCTCTGTGGAATTGTGAGTTTGTGGGCATGATTGGAGTTGGAACCCTCCTGAGCTGGTTTTGGCAATTAGTAGGATCCAGCAGCAGGTATCTGGGAAGAAACCCAGAATATCTAGGGAGGCAACCTGGCTCTGGACTGGCTCCCACAGGGATGGTGAACAGTTCAAATCACACGTTCATATGGATGTCATTAACTGGAGCTCGTCTAGTCTGTTTCAATAGCACCAGGAAGTCTGTCCTGAGGTGAGCATGGCAGCAGGAATCTCTAGACAGTATGACATTGTAAGGTTGGGGTTGGGGAAGAGCTAGGCCATAACCATGTGCAGTATGGTACGCAGGGTCTGGCAAGAGCTGAGTTTAGGTTACAGATCCAGGAGGTTGAGATACACGGCAGAAAGCTAGCCTTAAAGAGCTGAGGCAAACATTTGGTTCTAAGCTGGGAACAGTGGCTAATCACATGGTCTCATCAGCCAGTGTGAGTGGTACTCACAGCTCCTCCATGGCTGTACATGCTTACTGTAGACCACGGTAGGTCTACACTTCCGTATCGACAGGAAGGCACTCAAGAACATGAGTAACACTGACAGTCTACATCAAAATTAAAACCACATACTCTCAAAGTGAGCAATAGAAATGTAAATAGGTAAAAGGATATTCTGAGGGAAACTAACTTCGAATTGGGTCTAATTAAACCATCAATAATTAGTATACTGAAACACTTAACCACAAAAATTACACTGAACAAAAGTCTGACTCAGTAACCAGATCCCCCACTGCCACTAAGACTCTGAAGTCCTGGAAGACTCCATGGGCCTGTGGGAAGACTGGGGAGCTTCCAAGGCCCACTTGCTAAGCCCAATGCTGTATTACATCCTTCCTAATGCTGTGACTCTTTAATACAGTGCCTCATGTTGTGGGGACCCCCAACCATAAAAGTTATTTTCATTGCTACTTCATAACTGCAACTTTGCCACTGTTATGAATCATAATATAATATCTGATATGTAACCCCTGTGAAAGGGTGGTTTGACCCACACAGGGGTCTTGACCCACAGGTTGAGAACCACTGCTCCAGACTGCTCTGTTGAACTGCATGAATCTTTTTTCCTGAACAAGGACTTTGCCCCTCAGGCCTCACAGGTCTTCTCAGGCGAAGCTTCCCTTCTTCAAAGGCTTCTAATGTTTAATTCGCATGATGTGATGGTAGGCAGGCGCCCTGATTTTCACCTGTGTGGACAAGATTTACTTTCCCTTCTAACAAAGAGCTTTTATATATGCTCATGGTATGCTTATATTTTCCCCAAACCACACATGTCTAACAAGAAAAATAGCAGAGAAAAATTTGTAAAATGCTTAGTTTACTGATTTTCCTGATTACTCCACCCTCATTCTTGACTCATTATGACTCTTTAAAATCTTATAAAAATTTTTTTTTATTTTATTTTAAGACAGAGCTTCATTCTGTAGAACTCAATCTGTAGACTATCACAGAGATCATCCTGCCTCTGCCTCCCAAGTGCTGGGATTAAATGCAAGCGCCATCACACCCAGCAACTTAATTATTCTTTTTTTATTCCCTCAAACCTTTAGGGGCTCCTTTAGCTCATTATTTTTCCTTTACAGGGCTTTATATTTTTAGTTTACTCTTTTTTCTTTGGATAGTCTCACAGTGCATTGCTGCTGGCCTGGACTCACTATGTAGACCAGGCTACTCTTGAATTCACTGAGATCTGACTGCCTCTGTTTTTCGAGTACTGGGATTAAAGTGGTACCCCCCCCCCCCCAATTTTTAAACTATCTAGTCTTTCATCACAGCCAGTGCCTTGCCCACTTAAACCTTATCAGACCTTCAGAAGCTCCAGAACCCAGATATAAAGCGGCGTCAGTGTCTACCACGGCTCAGTGCGCTTTTTTAGGTTTTTGTGCCTCTTGTCTAAGTACCTAACATCTTTTTCTCTCATAGTAGTTCATACTAACATCTTCTGTTGGTAGAAAATTTTGCTTTACATATGGCTTAAAGCTCTTGGAAGCTATTTGTTTATTTCCCTAGAGTGTGAGATAAAGGACACAAAAATGCCAAGTGGAACATATAATATAGTCGGAGTGCAGCCTCTCCTAAAGAAATGTGCCTTATGAAGTGTGTGCTCAGTGTCCTCATGTGCCTGCATCTGTGGTACCACTCTGCGTCAGGCAGGTTGTCAGGCAGGTTGTTTTGCACCCCTCCAGCCTCTGCCTGGGCTGTCTTCCTTGGATCTCTCACTGAAACAGTAAATGCCATGGGAACAAGGAAGAAATAACAACTGAAAATGAGCAGTAAACAAGTTGTGTCTTATGTTATTCTCAAGAACAGAATATGCTTTTACTATGCTTTTATATAGCTGAATAGAATCACGTGTGGAGCCCTTGCTAGTTTTCAGTGAATGACTGAGGAGCCTTTTGTCAGTCTTGGGGAATGCCGAGACCTCCACCATTGCTGCTGGCTTCTGATATTTACTAATTTTAACCAATGAGATAAAGAAATATATCTTTTTCTTTTTTGGTTCCTGTTTTCTGTTTTTCTTTTGATGGGATAAAGTATACATTTAATATTCTAAAAACTTAAGCAGTATTTGACACCTACAAATGATTACAATAGACATATATAAATTGTATAAACTAAATCCTATCATTTATGAAATAGGATACTGACAACACTTGTTATAAGTAATATTTAATATATGTATATTATGAACATACTTCCTTTCTTTCCCCTTTCCTTTCTTCCTTCTGAATTAGAAACTACTGGTTTCTTTGGAAAGTCAGTCATGTCAAATGGCATTTGTTGAAGCAGACATAGGTGAAAGAATATTTTGTTAAATCAAGTACGTGAAAGGACTCTGGACGAAGGATTCTTTACTAATGACATGCATGTACTGGTTCACCTTACACTGCATTGCTGAGCTCCATTTGTTATGATTCCAGAGAGAAACACACCAAAAAGTTTCTGGTGGTTTTCTGGCATCTTCTTGCTGTCTCTGTGGACTTGAGCTGACTGGCAGAATGATGTCAGCTAATACAGATTCATGTGGAGTTTTGCTAAGACAGTCTCACATGGTGAGGCATGACCCATGGGAGGACATGTGATGTCTGGAGGGAATATAAACAGGACCCAAAGGACAATGACAGAGGCTTGCATAGCTAGCTTTGCAACACTTCATAGGTTCCACGCCTTAGTCTTCAATGATCTTCAGTTTGGCAGAGAACTCTTCCTGGCATCGCTGCTGGTCCTGGTTGCTCCTGCTGACTGGTGGCTGTTTCTGCTAGCTGTGTCACTGCTGCTGATTCATGTTTGCTATCCTGACACTACTGAGCTGATCTGCTGATTTCCTGACAAAGCAGATTAGATTTGCTCCAAAGAACAATTTCCAGACAGGTCCACTTCCCCTGTATCCTAATAACCTTTCTTTTCTACTACTTCTGGTGGGTGGTGGGCTAGAAAGGAGGTTAAAGCATTTAAAAACCCTTATTAAAAGTAGGTGGTGGTGCACGCCTTTAATCCCAGCACTTGGGAGGCAGAGGCAGGCCGATTTCTGAGTTCGAGGCCAGCCTGGTCTACAGAGTGAGTTCCAGGGCAGCCAGGGCTACACAGAGAAACCCTGTCTCGAAAAACTAAAAAAAAAAAAAAGAAAGAAAGAAAGAAAAATCAAAGCCTATATCCTTCCTTCCTTGCTTTTTTTTCTGGCCTGGAATTAACTATGTAGACCAGGCTGTCCTCTGACTTAGAGATCTGCCTGTCCCTGTCTTCCAAGTGCTGGGATTAAACATATGTGCCACCATGTCTGGCTAACAGCACTTGCATTCACAGATGCCAGGCAACCTATACAAGAGATAGATGTCCTCAATCTATGATAAAACTTTTTTCAGTTTTACCATTTGTGTATGTACTATATGTCTGTGAACACCATGAAACCACAGGCTGTGTACAGCACGCTGCTATTTCTTTCTTTCATCATTCCTACACCAATCCCACCGCCTGTGGTTGCTACATTTAATTCTTTGCAGTTGCATCCATGCATTCTACTTAAGCTGTGTCCTTGCCAATAAGAATCTGGAATAGATCGGCGCTTTGCCATTATAATGCTGGTATGACCTTTGCCCAGTTTTGTCTGTCTACAAATGCAGCAGCACCTGTAGGTAAACCCCAGGTAGGATGGAAGAGGATATACAAGGTCACCTGGAACTTAAGATCAATCTAAAACTACTGTTTGTGAGTCCATGAGTTTATTTTATTTTTAATGAATTTCATCCATACCAGAGCAGTGTATGAACAATCGTACTGATTCACATCCACAGCGTCAGAGGCATCATCTGACCTCCTCAATCCTTACAGTTTTGTGAGTGGAAACAGAAACTTAAGAATGGCCCTTACATACATCTCCAATTACTAAGGAGGCTGAGCTCTTTTATACTTCTAGGTACCATTGGTGCCTCTTTCAAATTATCCCTTGGTGCCCCTGGGTACCTCCCTGTCATTGGCTGTAGGGCTGCAGTCCTCCACCTACCTGGGATGCTGTACTAGATCTGCCTGCCCCCGCCTCATCCTTTGCATGAGCCCCCGAGCCCTGTCCAGACCTCAGAAGGATGCCTGCCGCCTTCTATGGCACTGCAGAAGCTTTACACTGCAGACCTTAATGGACCTGGGACTGGGTTGTGGTTCACTAGAGGAAGAAGAGTCAATGGTTTTCCCCGACATAGCTAGCTCACGCTCCTGTACCAACTCCTGGAAGCGTCTCTTCTGAGTCTGCCACTGACATCCTTAGTCTGATGAACATTTACCAGATGCTGATGTTGTACCAGGTCCGCCAGAGGCACAAAATGGAACCAACATTTATCTGTTTTGTGAAGTCTACATGGTATCTGGCAAGCACTCACCAATGGCTTCTGTGAGGCTTGGGAACTTAGTTACTTTTTCTGACTTTTTTCTACTTAGAAAAAGGGCTGCCTCGAAGACAGGTGTAAGAGTCAATTAGATAGCTCTGTATTTACACAGATGCAGTGTTTTCAACCACCCACTTGGAGGAGGAGAGCACTCTGGTTAGCTCTATGCCATACTATAATTTCTTTTATACTTTTAGCTAACCCACTATTTATTTGGAAGTTTTGAAACGTGAGTATAAATGATCTCCCTAGATGGAGATGTGGCATCTTACACTTGGGTACATCATCTGCTTGCTTCCTTAGCTTTCTGTTGCTGTGACAAAATGCCTGAGACCTCAGCTCACAGTGACAGAAGGACTCTATGATCTCATGGCAGCCTCACATGGTCAGCTGCCTATGCTGCTCTCGGGCTGTATTAAAGCAGTGCACTACGGTGCAGAGTGCGAGGCAGATGGTACCTTGAGATGGCTGGGAGGCAAACACAGGGGAACATTTCTATCAAGGCCATGTCTTCACTTCTTCCCACTAGGCCTCAGCTCCTAAAGCAGAGGTTCTCAACATGTAGGTCCCTTTGGAGCTGAACAATTCTTTCACAGAGATCATCTAAGACCACTGGAAGACACAGGTATGTATACTACTATTAATAATAGTAGCAAAATTGTAGCTATGAAATAGCTATTAGTTCCCCAAATTAAAATTTTTGTTTTTATTTTTGGGGTGAGTGGAGTCAGGGTTTCTTTGTTTAACCTTAGCTGTTCTGGAACTAGCTCTGTAGACCAGGCTGGTCCCAAACTAACAGAGTTCCACCTGCCTCTGCTTCCCAAGTGCTGGGATAAAAGTTGTGTGCCACCACCATTTGGCTAAAGTCATGTTTTCAGTTTTAATTACTGTGCCTAAGAGATCTATAAAACAAAATTCCTCTTACCTGTGAATCCCTTCCCTAAGGACAGATATTCCTGAGATGCTGGGGCTGTTGTTCATATAAGATAGCAAGCCACATGTTTCTACTTCTCTAAACAAGTTTGCTGAACTCAAATGCCCCCAATGTGCTCGATCACACCTACATGAGAGGTATGTAGGCAGAAAGCACATCAGGACGCATGCTCGTCCTCAAATGGACAGATATAGGTAGTATGTAGCCATGTGGACTTGCTTTTATAAGCACTTGGCCAACACAGCTTCTGCCATTTTTTGAGAACTCCAGAATGGAACTGACCAAAGTCCATCATCCTAGTCAGTATTTAATTAAAGTTTGTTTCAAATTTGGCTCAAAAATACTGGTCTTATTCTTGCCCAGTGGGCTTAACATAGCAATGAAAATAATTTTATGGTTGGGGGTCACTACATCATGAAGAACTTTATCAAAGGGCTGCAGCATTAGGAAGGCTGAGAATGATTCTTCTAAAGTTTCTACCACCTCTCAACTGCCAAAGGCTAGGACAAAGCCCTCAACACATGGGATGTTGGAAGACTTTAAGCTCCAAACTAACAATATCTAATGCAGTATGGCAGAAATCACGACATGTGACCTCTACAATGTGAGCAGCTTCACTGTGGTTTGATGGCATAAGCATGTTGGAATGCTGGGACTCCTACGAAGATGTCCCATCACCCTATCTGCCAAGCTATAATTGAATATTCAGATAAACTATAAAAAGAGACCCTGTGGGGCTATCCTGTGTTAAACTGTGTCTCATCAAATGCATCTGTTGAAGCTCTGACCCTTGTGTGATTCTGCTGGGATATGCTTTTCTGTGAGATAATTCAAGTTAAATGAGGTCACAAAACTGTGATCTTAATCTGAAAGGATTGGTGACCTTCTATTAAAGGGAACAGATATGCTTCTTATGCCTTGGCACGCACTGAGCAGAGGCCATGTGAGTACTCACAGTGTGGCAGTCGGGAGCTCCCACCTCAGACCTTCACAGCACAAGCTGACCAAGACAGTTTGAGCTATGCAAAGAGACAGAGATACTGAGGTAGCCTAAGGCACTTCAACTTTAGCCACCCCTAGTAAAGCTTCACTGAGCTCCTAACTCAGAACTTCTCAGCAGATTCCCTCCTGAAATCCTGGTCCATAGAAATTCTGAGAAAGTGAAATGGCTGTGGACCTCTCTGAGGCATTTTGGCTAAAATGCCATGCATCAATAGACAACTGCAACTTTTAGTGTGTGTGTGTATGTGTATGTGTATGTGTATGCATGTACATATATATATATGTATATATATGTACATGCATACATATATGTATATATATGTACATGCACACACACATGTACATGCATACACACACACATACACACACACACACACACACACACACACACAAAGAAAAAACTGTGAAGTACAATTTCACATTTTTCCATCCAAGTACTAACCCTGCTTAGCACACCATAATTTCACATTTCTATTAATTAAATTTTAGTGGAAAAACACAGAAAAGCTTAAATAAATGCCATCCAGTATCTGGTTACTTTCTGGACTGATGGTATCTGGACAATTCAGTATTATGTAGCTGGGTCTTATGTGTTACATTATGGCTGTCACATATCCTTTATAGAAAAACATCAGAACATTTGGGATAGATCTAATTTTATCCTCAGTGATAAATGATATTTATTATTTTTAAAGCACCTGACCCTAATAATTGTAGCTTTTAAAATCACTGCCTATTTATCCTGGAAGGTATTTAAAAGTAACTACACTTACTTAATGAGTCTCAATGCAAACACAAACATAATAGTTCACTTTCATGACTCTGATTCAGCCACAGCAGACAACAGAAACTAGTGCTCACATAGGAATGGCCAAGTACAGTAACTACTCAGGTGAAGGAGGGGCAGCTGTGGAGCCAAACTTGAATCATCTCACGGTAAAGTCAAACAACCAAACACACAGATTCTATGGTGCACTAGTACTAACAGCTCAGAAGGGTGCCAGTCTATGCTACAGGTATAATCAAATTTAGGGACATGGGTCCCAACATAAAATTTTCTTAGGACAAGAAAATCTAATGTGACAATTTTCCATATCTGGATAACATCTGAAAAAAACAGAGAAGATAGAAAGGTAAGAAAAACTTTATTCCAAATAAGAACCTACTCATGACAGGGGCCTGGGGCTGTAGCTCAGGGGTGCTTGCCTAGAAGGCAGGCCCAGGAGTGTTCCCCAATGGGTCGGAGTGGATGGGGCTTGGGAGGAGGTGGTAATTTAAATAGTAAGAAATATCATAAAGTTGTTTTCATTTGTTATTTTATAGTGCCAAAGATAGACCATCCTGATTATCATCTATAGGGTGAAAATGGTCACCTGGCATGAAAAACTAAACAGCCTGCATATTGAGGAACCAAAGTCACAGTGCTGTGCTCTGTCAGGAGCTGCAAATTAAATACAAGTTAACAAAAACAACAAAAACCAAAACCTATTTAAACTTGTCATAAAAATAAAACTTTTTATATTTCTGATTTTGCAGATTTCCAGTAATTTCATGGGAATGCTGGGAATGTCAGGAAAATAAAAATTTTGAGAAAGGCATGCTTGCAATGCTAAGGAGGCAACTTTGCATTAGAGACAAAACATTGAAGGCAGGTTCACCTAGGATGTCCATTATGCGGAATGTCTGTGTGTCCTGGAGATTTTAAGGAGACAGGTAGAATGGCTCTGGCATATTAGCAGTGTATTATCAATACTACAATCCAGACCACAAGACCCTTAGATAACAACTCGATTTTATCTGTAGACCTAATTTGGTCTACTATAAACCTTGCAATAATTTGAAAAGTCAAGGAGGTTTTCCCATCAAGATCACAGTTTGTGATGGCTTTAAAAAGGCTTAGATTTGTAGATGTGCACTCTTTTACATTCAGTCCCTAGTTCTAAGGGATTGCAATCAAGAACTCAACACAAATGTAACCAATATAAAACAACTCTGGAAGTAACTATACAATGCCAATTACTATAATTGTTGAAAACAAATTCTAGAAAAATCCAAGTTTTTTTTACTTTTGGCCAAAGGTTCTCATCTTTTCCTCTTCTATGAAAGGTTAAAGCCAGGGCCCTGGACACACATGCACACACACACACACTCTCCACCATGAACTCTCCCAGCCCCCAGGGCCTTGCACATAGACATGCTTGCTCTTGCATGAACTGCACCTGTTACAATTTAAGGTGTTACTACTGTGCTTAAGAGACCCATGAAACAAACACGCCTCTAACCTGTAAGCCCCTTGCCCAAGGACAGACATTTCCTGAGATGCTGAATGTTTATGAAAGCTAACAAGCTATTTGTTTTCACTCCTCTAAACAAGTTTGTTTGACCCAATTATATTGGATGTGCTTGATCACAGGTGGGCGGGAGGTATGTGAGCAGGAACTATGTCAGGGTATATACTTGGCCCTGATTGGAACTCATTTGAAATGAGGTGAATTAAGAGTTTGCCTTTTTAAGCCCCTGCAAAATGTGACTCAGGGACATTTTCTGGGCAAACCTAGCTAGAGAGCTCATCAACCTGGTCAGTATTTAATTAAAGTATGCTTCGAATTTGGGTTTAAGCTGTAGTAGTGGTCTTATTCTTGACTAGTAGGTTTAGCAACCAAAACCCAGGGCCTGTACATACGTACATTTTACCATGAACTACACTCAGCCCCCAGGTTCTTACTTTTTAAAAAATGTACGCGTTTGTATGTGTCTGTGTGTGTGCGTGCTGGTGGATCACAGAGCCTAGAAGAGGGTTTGGATCCCCTGGAGTTGGAGGTAAGGCAGTAAGCCACTCAATGTGGGTATAGGAAAGAAACATGGGCCCTCAGCAAGAGCAGCAAGAACTACTGAGTTCTTTAAAACACCTGCTGAGGTTTCTCTTTAGTCCCAGGTCCTTACTTCCTGTTATGTGTTTTTTCCCTCCTTTCCAAGGGATGTGTTACTTATAATCTATTACTTACTTGTAATTGAACAATTCTCTGAAATACATCTTCTCTCATGCTCATCTCAATATCAAAACGAGAAAGCCTTTTGTCTGCTTCTGTGCTTGCAGCCCGCACTTCTCTGTCAGATGACACGTGCTGAGGGAAGTCTAGCATGGTTCTTTCCACTGTAGAGGGAGAAAATAAACTATGACTATGACAGGACCTATCAAAGGGGCAGGAAGCCAAGTATCTCCGTTGGAGATGAATTATTATGCTGACATAAAGTTTTCATTCTGTGCAGTTCTGGAAAGGTTTTTGAGCCTTTTATCAAGAGGCAGTCCTGGGGGTGGGAGCTGGCTGTTCCACTTGGCAGCACTGTGAACAATAAGGCCATGCGCTCAGCACATATCAAAGTACATCCAGTGCATAATCGATTAACTGTGAATTATAAAGATGTAGTTCCTATGCGTAGGTGTCTTAGGAAGAGGGGGACCTGGTGCATAAAAATAGATGGTAGAGCCTGTGAACAAGAGGGATGAGCGGCAGCAGCTCCCAAGGGCTAGGGTACAGGGTGGTGTGCTGCTGTAGAAGAGGAAGGGCCTACTGTGTTGTGGAAAATAAGGAACAGAAAGCTGGACACCCAGCTGGGATACCGGATGCTTACAAAACAAGCCCATCAATGCAGCAGGAAGGAATTTGTGTAAAAAATGTTCTTAATCATTTCCTCTTGCAGAGTCTAATCTAAATTACAGACCCCACCTGAAATGCACATATCAAATGAACATAAAACATTCTCAATGCATCCAGTAAGCAGCTGGACACTGTGGCTGTGCCTGTTAAATGATGGTGATAATGCCCTGCTCTAATCTTCACATGTTAAAGTCAGCTGTTGAGTTTTCATATACTGTAACTGGGCACAATCTCTGAAATTAGTGAAATAGCAGTAACTATAGAACTTTCAGGGATGGCTGTGGTTAGACAAGGAATGAATATATCTAATATCTCCAATATTATTTTGTTCTGAAAGAGAGTCTCACTAAATAGCCCAGGCTGGCCTTGAATTTATGATTCTCCTGTTTCAGCCTCCTGACTGAATGTTCAGAATACTGGTATACATGTCTGGTCTTGCTATCAGAATATTACCTGTCTTATAAACTAGTAAAAATTACATACGCAATATGGAATAGACACAGATCAACCTTCACTGAGGAAGAAACTGTTCAATTAAAATACTGCAATACTTACATTGGTTCTCTTAAAACACTGCTACAAACACTGCTACCAGTAAAGCTAATAAAAACATGTCAGAAATAGCAGAATAAATGATGCATAGCTTCTACCGCTGAGCCACACCCCCAGCTCCACATACACATTTCTAAAAGTATCAAATTCTGTAATTATATTTTAGCACTTGACTTAGTGTATAATTTTGCACTTGATAATTAAGGAAAATGTGGCACAGATTAAATTTTGTACTCACAGAGCACTATTTTACAGCTATAAGTAATAATAATAGTTACAATTTCTGCTTACTAAAAAACAATTAAAGTTTTTCAAGAACCTAAATAGGTAACAAGGTAAAGTGCAGGAGCCTAAAACTGGAAACAATCCTGCACAATAATACACCAAAGACCATTTCCTTCCTTCCTTTACCACGAGAATCTGGAAACAGACTTCATTTTCCCTGCCAAGCTATAAACAATGCTGTCTGTGCCCAGGCTGGACACAGACAAACATCAGACACACAGCTACACTGTGGCTTGCACCTCAGAACAGACAGATAAGAGGGAGTTAGTTTTAAGATATCTACTCCCTCAGTGACTTGATGGTTAACCCATAAAGACAACTTATGGAGAGCAAGATCAAATACCACGAACTTCTATATACGTTTAAAATACTCATTTCTGGGAAGACCCAGGACTGAAGAGCCATTTTTAAATGAGTTCACTGTCCTCTCTCTTCCCAGTGAGGTGCACACACTGGTAGGCTGGTGCACTAGCTTGGCTAAGGGACACTCGCTGAGGAAGAAAAGAGAGCCTGGGCCAAGAACAAACCCGCACTGCTGGAAAAGCCTGCTATCCTGTGACTGACAGAAAGGAAGAGCAGACTCTTCACTCAGGAGTTCACAGTTAGGCCTTAGAAGATGCAGTAGTCACTAACAAGAGAGAGGAAGTTGGTAGCAGGAATTGATATGGAAGCAGACATAGAGGGAAGAGAAAACACCTTATGTCACTGGCAGCAGGGTAGCAAACACTGGGTAATTAGAGGCTAGCAGGGGGAAGAGTGGAAGACCAGCCACAAGAGCCATGCTGGTTTTAGACAGCCTTTCAATTTCCAGAACACACAGAGAAATGTTTCTAATATCCAGTTTGCAGCTTTTAAAAAATTTTATTTTTATTTTTACTTTTATTTTTAAGTGTAGCCTGGATACACAATCAAGGCTGTTCAGTCACAATTATCCTATAGAAATATGTCCCATTCTTAGAGGTAACCAGAGTGAGTCTTTACTTGTGTAAGTCTAAGGATGTACTTAAATTATACAAAAATGAAAAATGAATAAAGAAAAATCAACTGGAAACAACTCACCACTCGACACTAACCATTGTGGTGAGTGACTTTAGGAGTTGACTTGGGGGCATTTTAGAGGAGACCATCACTCAAGTTGGTGAATCTGGGGTTCATTGGCCTCCATAGGCAAGCAGCTTCATCCAATTAGTCATGGGCCTGAAAGCAAGGCAGAATTCTCTAGGAGACTGCCTTCATATGTCATATGGCAGGGTACTAGGATTACAGTTCTACCCTGCAGAGTTTAGATTTACAATTGTCCACACTTATGTGAGCCAGCTCCCCATGAGAAATGTCTCTGCGTCCATGCATATCATCTGTGGCTCTGCTTTATAGAATAACATCATGAATATTTTCTTTCAGTTTTCCTTCCGTCTGTGGTGTTGTGTTTTAGATAAGGTCTTGGTTGTAGCCCCACCTAGCCTTGTATTTACTACACAACAACAGTTGGCCTTAAACTCTCAGCAATCCTTCTGCCTCAGTCGCCCAGATTCGGGGATCACAGGTTCCCTCTGTATGCTTTTCTCCTGGGCTGTTGTATACTTGTTAAAACTATGCTTTCAACAGCTACATGGCGTTACAGAGGATAGATGTTTGATCATTTATCTGCCTACCAAACCGTGTCTCCAATTCTACAATACTGTGATTCTACATCAGCTGGTTTATATTTGAGGCTGGTTTTTGAACCTTGGATATGAAAATAGTACTCACGTATACACTAATTTATGTAAGAATCTTGCCTTTCTTATTTCATTGGAATGAATTTCTGGATGTAGAGTTGCTGGGCGAGGGTCAGAGACTATTAGTGGCTCTGACGAACAGAAAGCAGGGGAGAGGAGTACACACTGTGCAGCACCTGATGAGGCTCACAGACCTTAAGTAATTTAATTCTAAGCTATAATCAGCCTTGTGGAAGAGTCAATTTCTTGTAAAACTGGATAACTGACTGTTCAGACAAGAAGAGTAAAATAACTGTAGATTCCACCACATGAAATACTGACGCGCTCATGTCTGCACCCACCTATGTACTTCACTTCTATGTCAGCCAGCACCTGCAGACAGTTCTCATAAGTTACTTCTTCCAGGTCAATTGTCCCCACGGTGTCATACACTTGCTTGGTCTCTGCTATGAGCTCCTCTGTCCTCGTTTTGATCTGCTCTGGAGAAAGGTCCCATCTGAGAACATTCCTGCCCGTGGCTGTGTAGGAAGACATGGCCTGAAGAGGAGATGCCACCTCCCTTCCCAACGTCATTCTAAGCCGAATCCTGGAACCACCAGCTCTAAAAAGAATTGGAAAAAAAAAGAAGAGAAATTAGGGACTTCTGTTGGCTGGAAGCTAAAATGTAAACATATAATGCAATCAGATACCAAGTAAGAACATTTCAAAAGGAAACAACCCTTTCCCAAAGGAACAAAATGAGTGAAAATATTACTTAGTATTTCTTATTTTCTTGCGTAATTATAGTTTTAGTGGAATTTTTACTATTCAAATGTGGACCTGAATATATGAAATCATACAGAAGAAAGTTAGCTGTCAGATACATGACAACTGTCCTTTAAAAATTAATCTTTCATGTGCTAGTTTCTAAGGGTATGCTTATTTAAAAAAAATTAGAGGTTTTACTAAAAAACATTACAAATATTCTCTTTTCATGTTAGATATCAATCTCCCCTGTAATTTTACATAAATAAAAATAGTAATTTGTCTCTGCTACAGATATCACATTGTGATAAAAGAAAAACTGTTAGTAAGGAGACCAGTCCTTACTTCCTTAGGCATTCCAACTAAAAAATACTGACACTTGGCTCTATGATTATCCCTCTCTCTTCTCTTCCAACTTCAAACCTTGCCCCAATTTTATAGCTTAGAAATAAAAAAATGTCATATTTACTAGACAACAGGTGCATAATCAATGTTTAGGCACTGGTCAAAATGTTTTCCATATGATGAAAGTCAGACATTCAGCAGCCCTTCAGAGACATATTCTATAATGATTCTCATGTACTGATGAAGACACTGAAGCTCACCAAGCAATCTGCCCAATGTAACCTGTGTGACACGGCTAGTCACACAGTGAGAGCTGGGATTAGAAATCAGGCAGCATGGATGTAGAACCCCACTCCTAGGCACTATGCTAAGCTTAATTTCTCTTACCTCAGAGCACCCAGAACTAGCCTTAGGGAGTAGTTCTCCCTGTTCATCAGTGAGGTAGCTGAGGCTTGGAGGCTAACTCACATTTGTGCAGCACTGTGAGGGGCCCTGAAGGTAAAATGACAGTCTGGCCAGGCTCCTGATGTTCTAATAAGAGAAGCCACAGGGATAAGTGAAATTGTACTGCTTTGTGATGGGCACTAAGATAGAACACACAAGGCAGAGAGAGCTCTGAAAGACTCCACAGTGGATAGTGGGAAAAAAATCAGTGTCCTAGAAGAACTAAGTCCTAGTCAGACTATCCAAAATCAAAGACCATATGATCGAGAAGATTGAAGAATAAAGAGGAAGCAGCCAATGGGGAGCCTTGGAACTCATTAGAGACACACAACCTTGATCTGTGGCTGGTCTGAGGCTGGTCTGAGGCTGGTCTGATTCAGTTGCTTTTGTCTTTTCTGTAATGCTAGAGATTAGAACTGGGGCTACATGCATGCAAGGTATCACTGGCTTCCACACAGCGGCTGCTCTCAGACTTACTCTGAAGGCAAGGGAGCACTGACAGGGTTTCATTGGGTAAGACATGTGATAAGCTTGTATGACTTAGAGAATGTACCTATTTCTCCCAATGGTTAGGAGGTACTGACTTGGAAAATGGGAGAACTGATATGAAATTGCAGGGGCAGAGACAATACATCTTGTGTGGAGGTAGCAGGGGGAAAAGACTCAAGGGCAATGTTCAGGTTTCAGAGAGAACACAGCAAGAGACTTGTGGGGGAAGAGAGAAGGTGGATGATGGACATGCTACATTGCACAGGCACGAAAGTGGAAGTCACTGACCTTGAAGGTGGCTGCACTTACAGGATGGCTGAGCTGACCCAACAAGTATGGACTGATTCACACAGTCAGTGAGGCAGGAGGACTAGGCCAAGCCGGTGTCGAGGGGAGCTATGAAAGTGAGCAATGGACAGCAAGTGAGTGTGGAGTGTGTACTAGAGTCAAACGTGCAGATAGCAAGAGTGTCGGTGCGAGATGGCTAACGAAATGCAGTGCTTGGCTTTGTCCAGAGCCATGAGCGGGACTGCTAGGGTGTGAGGCTGAAGGAGGAAAGTGTAAGAGAAATGTGCCTAAGGAAATGAGGAGAGCCAAAGGCCAAAGGGCCAAGCACAAAAGAGCTACCCCGGAGGACAGGAGAGAACCAAATTGACTTCAATTTCTCTCCACAACATTTCTTATGTGAAACTGGCTGAGGCTCACTCAAGGCTGGCACTCTGTTTTTCTGGTATATTTTTACTTCTTTTGTTATCACTAGAATAAGATTAAGAATGTTCCAAAACCTGCCCATTTATATTAAGGTGTAATTTAAATATTTATCTAATTAAATGTATTGAAATAATTTTTTTTTCTGAGATAAAGAAAATATTTTAAAAACAGCAGTTACTGAAACACCAATAAAAAAACTGGCCAATGTAAAAATCTGGCTAAAATATAGAAGTTAATGGAGGGCAGAGAGGTGAGAGTGGGTGGGTGGGTAAAAGAACAACCTCATAGAAGCAGGGGGAGTGAGGATGTGATAGGGTGTTCCTGGGAGGGAGGGAAACCAGGGAAAGGGGATAACATTTGAATGTAAATAAAGAAAATATCCAATAAAAAAAAAAAAGATGTGTATGAACAAATGTTATTCCAAGGTATGTTCCTGAGTAAAAAAAAAAAAAAAAAAAAAAAAAAAAAAAAAGGCTTCTTAATTCATATTACTTACTATGTAACAAAATTCTCAATCCTTAAAAGAATTAACACTGGAAATCAAAGATGCAGTTTGGGTTCAGAAGCTTGGCACACCTATGGCTCTTGCAGAAGATCAAAGTTGGGTACCTATGTTGGGCAGATCATGACTGCTTATAACATCCTCTTCTGGATTCTGTGGATACTGTACTCAGTATACATCCCTCCATCTCAGACACACCAATATACATATACTTAAAAAAAAAAACAACAAAAAACAATAAATCAGAAATAAAAGGCGTGGTTTATAGTAATATGAAAGAGAAGGGTAAGAAATATCAAACAATAACTTAAAAGGCCTGTGCCAGAGCAAAAGATATGGAGAACTGCGCTGATGTTCCAAGAAGTCCTTTTATGGTTTTACCCGGAATCAAAATGTTCAGTCAGTTAAAAGATAGAAGATAACAGAACACAATTTCCCTATAGTTTCAGGAGGAAATGGGATATATTCCCATGGATAGGGCAGTTTAAGAGAAACAAAGCTCCAATCTCTGTACAATTAAAGGTACAAGCAGATGGCAGTGCTGTGACAGTAAAAACACTAGACATTTGATCAATGGCTGGGCAGAGGAGATGGCCCAGCAGATAAGAGTACTTACTGGTTTTCTAGAGAATCCAAGTAGCTTACAACTACCTGTAACTCCAGTTCCAAGGGATCCCAAACCTCTGGTCCCTAATCTCTCTGGGCACCTGTATATATATGCACACATACACATACACACACAGAAAGAGAGAGAGAGAGAGAGAGAGAGAGAGAGAGAGAGGAGGGGAAAAGGGAGGGAGGGAGAGAGAGAGAGAGACAGACAGAGACAGAGAGGCAGAGAGAGACAGACAGACAGAGAATGGACAGACAAATAAGAAAAATCTTTAAGAAAAAAAAAAAAAACGAACTCAAAAGCAAAGCAGTGTAAGCCCCAAGGAATTTCCCTTAAATGTTTGGCTCATGGCTGGGTGGTGGTGGTGCGTGCCTTTAATCCCAGCACTTGGGAGGCAGAGGCAGGTGGATTTCTGAGTTCAAGGCCAGCCTGGTCTACAGAGTTAGTTCCAGGACAGCCAGGACTACACAGAGAAACCCTGTCTCAAAAAAACTAAAAAGTTTGGCTCATGTAAGAAATCTGAAGAGCAGAAATAATGGAGTCTAGTTTGGATAGACTGTCTATGTAAACACTAGAGTCAGTCACTTGTAGGTAGGACTGGAGGCAGAAACAAGTCTTTTTTTTTTTTTTAAAGATTTATTTATTATTATAATTAAGTACACTGTAGCTATCTTCAGATGCACCAGAAGAGGGCGGTCAGATCTCGTTATGGGTGGTTGTGAGCCATGATGTGGTTGCTGGGATTTGAACTCATGACCTTCGGGAGAATAGTCAGTGCTCTTACCGGCTGAGCCATCTCACCAGCCCAGAAACAAGTCTTTAAATATGAAGAGGGTCAACTACCTTGTTGGAAGAAGACAGCAAATGCAGGCCACAGAATGCTAAAGCCACATTGGGAGCCTCAAAGGGCTGGCTTCTTTGCTCTTGGGATCAACCCAAGGCCATGAGCACATGCTCTGCAAGTGTTTTAGACAACAGTGGAGATGTTGGTCTGGAGTGGTACTGCAGGCCATCGCAGTAAGGAGGGAAGAAAGACAGCTATGCTTTTCCTTACTTTGTAGTATGGGGTGTGGAAAGGGAGATAGGTATAGAGGAAATATTTTCTTCATGGTCAGGTGAATTTTAATAGAGACCAGAAAAGAAAGGAAGAGCTGCAGCTGACTACGACCAAGCTGGGTCTCATGTATGGGAAACACTAATGCTTAAGTCTAGAGCATAGCAGTCACTCAGATGTGCATAGATTTCCTGCCATTCATCCAGCTCCTAGCCACACACACTTTTTCTTCTTTTCTTATAGTATTTCGTATAGCATTGATTTGTGTATATCCTGAAATTCACCCACATTCTTTGAAAAGATTGGCAAATATTTCCTCCCACTGCATCTCACCCCCATAGTCCAAGCTGTTTTAAGGTGAATGCCTCTAACCCCAGAACATACTTGGACTGCTGTGAGAGAGAATGGTCCCATTCTCACCCCTCCCCACCGCTGAGGACGTCTGTGCTCCTATGCCGGCAGCCATCCTATTAGAAAGAGTAGGATGTGTGTGCGATGAAATAAACCCTGAGTGGTAGAATAAAGGAAGAAACTAAATATTTAATGATCTTACTGAGCTCCTAGGTCAACTCACTCTGAGGCCTGCCGCAGAGCTAGACTTTCTAGTTATGTGAGTCAATAAATCTGTTCTATTGTTTAAAACAGTTTAAGTCCAGTTTTAGACTTCTGGGCTTCATGTAGAATTCTAACTGGTAAAGGAAAACAAATGAATTAGAAAAAAAAGAAGGGAGAAGGAAGGGGAGGAAGAGGAGCAGCAGCGCTACAGCAGCAATACTTACAGTCCTGCAGAGGTCAGAGTACACAGGGTGATGGATAGGGTGGGGCTCTGCTGGGCTTCATGCTGGGTCCACAGATGTTACTCACTGTGGCCTCTGTGTTACTAAAATCACTATCCCTGCGACCCCTCAGGACTACAGAGAGCACAGGACTTTGAGAAAAGAGTAGCTATGACCATGACTAAGAGCTTCTGCTGAGGCCCTTGGACAACTGAACAGCTGTACATGAAGAGCAAATGTTAGAGTGCTGTCTGAAATATAGAATTTTTGCTCGACTACTGCTACTTGAACAAAGCAGTAGTTCTGAACAAGTTTTCATTAAAAGAAAACGACATCAGACATTTCCCTCTGGAAACCCTCCTGGTTCTCACTTAGTTCCTGATATTTAACTGAGACTAGCAATGCTGTTGCCATCAGGCCAAAGAGACATAACTTTGCATGGTCCCCACTGCAACTAATGAAAGCTACCTACTCAATAACATGTTTTTCCCTGAATTCAGGGGAATTAGAAAAGAAATCATGATGCTACAGCCAACAAGACATTAAGCATTTTACTTTAATATTCCTTTAAAATATATATTTCCTTAGTGCATGTGTGTAGGCAGCTGAGTGCCAAAGCACACATGAAAGTCAGAGGAGAACTTTCCAGAGCTGGCTGGTTCTTGCCTCCCACCTTGCTGAGATGAGGTCTCTCTTGACGGCTCGATTGCTGCAGCTGTGCACTCCAGGCTGGCTGGCCTCCAGGCTTCCAGGTGAGTCTCCCTGCTCTGTGTCTGATCTCTCTACAGAAGCACTGGGATTTCAGATGTACACTCGTGCATACAGATTTTTACATGTTCTCCAGGGACTGAACTTGGTCAGGCTCATACTTAGCCTGAACCATTTTGTTGGTCGGGAATTCCTTTTCTTACCTTAGATTTCATCTTAGTATCTTTCAGGATTTATCTATAATTCTTGTCACCACAGGAAGGCAACAGAGATGGGTAGTTTTTTAATAGTTGTAAACATTTGACCAAGTATTTTCTCTTTGAATCATCTCAGCTTCTCCTCTCTTGCCTTCATTTTGATATCCATCTTCTTTCTTTACATGACATTTTCAAACTCATTCAATGTTTTGGATGCTAGTGTATTATTTCTTCTTGCAGTCTTTGAGAGATGCTCCCGGTAGGAAACAGCATACTTTGTGCCATTCTGGAAACTGTTCTTTTGAGAATATAGTGAGGACTTTTGAGCTTTGCCCCTAAGATAAATAAAATTTGAAAGCAAGAGGCACAGCATGATCCTTCACTGCTCTATGGGAATTACTAAGTGTAGTTATTTGAAAACCATACTCTAGACAAATCAGAACCTTATCGTCTAACTTAAAACATTTTTTTTCTTTCTTCAGTAGAAGTCCAGACTCTTCATCACTCTGTCCTTTTCCAGTGTCTTCATGGAACTTTAAAAAATTGTGTGAAACTTCTAATGAGGAAATAACAGGGTACTTCAGGGTGGTGGACAGGAAGATGCATGACGGTAAGATACCCTGTGTCCATCAAACCAAGGAGGTGCTCAGGCAGAGGAGGGAAGATGGACAGACATGGACAGAGGTCACCAGGTCGCATTTTTGCCAGGACACGTGAGCATGCCACAGTTCTTCTGGTTACTAACTGCAAACATCTTGTCCTCCTGGATCCATCAGCCTGAAGCATGTTGAAGGCCCACCTCTTCCTCCTGCCAAGGCTTCTTTGGCTACCATATTTCCCCAGATCTTAGCTTCTGTCACCTTTCACCTGAGCATTCACTTTAGACATTGAAGTTTCTATCATCAACTTGCTCAGTTACTATAGAGTTGTCTTGTAGTGTAAACTTGGATTTTCTCAAATATCACAATACTTCACATGTTCCCAACAAGTCCCTACCTTACACAGTGCTCATCATACATGTAAAATGATCTGGGGTTGATAAAACCAGGTAACAACAGCAACACCATCTCCCTTCATCATCTTGATGAAAACATTTATGCAGGAAAAGGTTTTAATGGAGTCAAGGCCATATGGAAAGCCCATGCACAAGGCTCCAATACCCAGATACCTATGACATACATGTCCCTAACATGTTCCTAGATTATATTACATGGCATGTATGCTTCTTGAAAATGGACTCCACTCTATGAAAAACTTGGAAAATATTTCTAGTTTTTGCCAAATGCTTCTTTGTAGACTCAGGCTACATTTGCACTCAGTCATCTCCCTCCTCATTCTAGAAAGCTGTTCATGTTTGTTTTATTTATTTCTGGCCTGGCTATTTTTTTTCCCAGAAACATTCCCTCTAATCCTGATCCTCTTGCTCACAACTGTCTTTCTCACCCATTGCTCTGACTAGATTATGTGTCTTTCCAGCTCATTTGGTCATAGATCAACCCTAGGCTCCTTCTACAGCATAAGATCCTTTTTAACTCATTTGTTTTAAAGACGAGTTTTCACTGCACCCCAGACTAGCTTTAAATGTGCAGCTCTCCTGCCTCAGCTTCCTGAGATGATGGAATTACAGGCCCTGGGCTCCTCTATTTTTGATTTTTTCCAGTTCTAGATATAGCCCAGCCCTGCACCTCCCAAAGCTCACCTGTTTTACTTAACCCACTTCCTCCACCAAGCCTGCAGCCCCCAGCACATCTTCCACTATACCCCTGCTGTCCAACACAGAAGGCACATACTGCTATTTAAATGGCAAATAAAATACAAGGAACAGTGCCTCGGTTGTACCAAGCACATTTCAAATGTTCAGCAGCCACTGTGGTGAATGGTTATCACATGGGACAGTACTGACAGCATTTCTGCCCTGCAGGCAAGTCCAATGGACAACCCAGTCTAGAAGGCCTCAGTCCTGAAATGCTAATTGCCAGTGTGAGGTACTCCAGGCAGCCTTGACTATCCTAGCCCAAGGGTACACTTTCTTATTCATCTGCAAACCAGGTCCTGTGTACCTTCTCTGAAAGGAAAAGGGGCAGGGAAAGACAAGAAGGGAGAACTCATTTGCGAGTCACTCCAGGTGGCAGGCAGTGTTAAAACCTCCACCCAATTCCTACAGTCCTGAGAAATAAGAATGAACAGACATTGTTTTCAAGAACACGGCATAAAGAGAAGATTTGTGTCCTCCCTTGGAACAACAGGGAAAGGCATTGACAACATGATCAGAACAGAAATAGCAGCCAAGCATTTCAAGGAATTAGGTCCTTTTCAGGAAGTATAAAAACTAGGTAATACAACCAGCAGCTCTAGGTGAAAGGGTGGGAAAACACGTATTGTATGGATGCGGGTGTTATAAAATACAGCTTTATTTTTCCTAAGAGATTATTTACAATAATGATTCAACTGAAATAAAAAAAAAAAAAAACAAAAAACAAACCTGTGTATGCATGTGCTCCCACAGGCAGGCAGGCAGGCAGGCAGGCAGGCAGGCAGGCACGCACGCACGCACGCACGCACGCACACACACACACACACACACACACACACACACACGCCCCTTCCCTGCTGAAGAGGGCAGAAGAGGGGGTCGGATACCCTGGAGATGTAGTCTCAGGTAGTTTGTGAGCTGCCTGACTGGGTATTGGGAACTAAGCTTATCCTCTGTAAGAACAGTACAGTACTGTTTGCTTCTGAGCTATCTTTGGCACTCTCAAAAACATTTTTTTTTTTTTTTTGAAACAGGATGGCCTGGAACTTATGTAGAACAGGCTAGCTTGGAACTCACAAATATCCACTCGCCTTTCCCTCTTGCCTGCTAGGATTAAAAAAGGTGTGCACCTTTACAGCTGACATTGTATGTGTAAAGATCAAAGGGTAACTTGTAAAGGCTGGTTCATTCTTTCTAACATGTGGGTTTTAGGAATCAAACTCAGGTTATGAAGCTTGGTGGCAAGCACCTTCCCAAGCCATCTCACCAGGCTTCTACTTGTCCCTTCATGTCATCCACCCTGTCCCTAACCCCTAACTGATGACCTCTCTAAGCTTCCCTTCCCCCAAACTGTAGCACAGAGCACTTCATTTCCTACTGTGTCCTAACAGAAACTGGCTGCTATGATTTAGATGAACTCTTGGTTTTTGTTTAGGACATAGTCTCTCTATGTGATCCAAGCTAGCCTGGGTCTTGCTATGTTGTCCAGGCTAGCATCAGATTCATGATCTTCCTGCCTCAACCTTCCAAGGGCCCTTATAATCTCCAAGTAGGATTCAGGCATGTGCCATCTCACCAGGCTGTCTGTCACATGGGTCTTAAAAATATTGACCCAAACTGAAAGCCTAGTTTCTAATGCCACGGTGCTGCTGAGGAGTAAGGAAACCTTCAGGAGACAGCCCCAGGGGAAGGAAGTGAGTAGATGTGATGTGATGGTTAATACTGACTGTCACGTTGACAAGTTCTACAATCTCACAGCATGTCTGAGATTATTTAGGTTAACTTGACTGTGGTGAGGTGACCCACCCTAAACATAGGTGATACCATTCCATGGCTGCGGCCCCAGTCTGCATATGAAGAAGAAAGCAAGATGAGTACCAGCATTAACCACTCTGCTTCTGGAGTGTAGATGCAGTGTGGCCAGCCACTCCCCTCAGGCTGTTGTGAGGTTCCCTCCACCTTAGACTGTGAGCCAGAATAAATCGTTCCTTTTTTACCTGCCTCTGTCTGATGTTAATCCTAGAAGCACAAGAAGTGATCAGTACAGGGAGTGTGCCCTTAAAGAGGAGCCTGGGGCTTCAGACCCTTGACTATCTCTGCTTCCCAGCCCCCCTGAGATAGACAGACCTCCCTGTCCACACGCACCAACTATGATGTGCTTGTGCTGTGAGAGGCTAAAGTAACAGATCAACAACAGGGACTGAAACTTCTGAACCTGTGAATCAAAACTGAGCTTTCTTCCTTTGATCCTGTGGGCCTCGGTGCCTTGTCACTGGGACAGACAGGTGACAAACATGGCTGTTCCGTCCACCAATGAAGTGACTCATTCTCTCAAGTTCCTTATGCAACCAGACCTTGACAAGGCATACTTTTTTAGATCGTGGAGGTGGCTTCCCAGTCAGCCTCCTGATCCTCCCAGGCTGCTGCTTTCCTGCTCTGTCTCTTACCAGCTCTCTGTTGCCATCATTCCCCAGTCTCTGCCCTCTGCTCTAAGACTAGACCACAGAGTCTTACCCACCACCCTAAAAATATTTATTCTAATAAAGACTTTACTCATCTTTATCTTACGCCTTCATGTGTATCATATGTGCACACTGCCTGATAAACCACAAGGGGTGCTGGATCTCTGGAACTGGAGCTGTAGACAATAGTGAATCACCATGTGGGTGATGGGAACTCAAGTCCTCTCGAAGAGCTGTACACTCTTAACCTCCAAGTCCTCTCTTGGCCCCAAGTTTTCCCCATCTTAAGCTTTGTAGCCATGCTGGAGAGTTTCAGGGAGGTGGAAGAGCTCTAATTTCACCTTTGTGATCTGCCTTACCCTAAGATCGCTCACGTGCTTTATTCTCACCACAACTCAGAGATGCTCCTCAGAGATGATAGGAGCACAACCTCCTATCTTTCCAGCTCCCACTTCTGAACTGCTGGGATGCTCCCCTGGCCATATCCCTTACACCTTCGCTCTGTGCATCCCTGTACTTCCTCAGCCTGTCTGGCTTCTCTGTCATCTTACCCTTAGGCCTGGCTGCTTGTACTGCTTTCTGGGCCCTACTTTGGCCTTCCTGTACCTACATTTAGCTCAAGAGGTTGAATGGGATGAACTCACTCAGAACTGCCACCCAGTTACACAGTTATGCTCCAGGTATCTAGGAGCCCAGATTTCCTTGTTCAAATGGCTCCCTGAGCCTATTTTCCTGGAAATGAACAGCACTGTAAATGTATACACATCTTAGACTAAAGGTGGCCATCAGGAGAAAACAGTGCAGTTGGAGTGTGGACATACAGTGGCATCACCTGTAAATGTAGGGGCCCCAGTATAACAGCTGTTTGGGTGAGCTTCTACAAGTACTCCTGCCCCTGGTGCAAGAACATTAACAGTAAACCTCATCTGTCCATTCAATTATCTTTCATTAAAATCTACTTTCTAATCCTTTTGCAATTCACCTTAAAAATCCTGCTCAAGACCACTTAACCAGCTACCTTCTCTGTCCTTACAATCATGTAACTACATCAACTATGGCTTTTCTACTATCATATCTGTGTCTAACTTGAACTGGATTTTAATAAACTTAGAATCGCATCCTTAAAAGTCCATCTCCAATTCCGCATACCACTGACTTTGAACTATGACCCGTTTTCCCATATTCCTCCTTTGTCCAGTTTCCCCATCTTTCTCCTCTTTTGACAGCTTTCCTTGATGTTTCTTCACCATGGCCACAGGATGTAAGCTCCTATTATAAGCATAGTCACACCTGTTTCATTCTTTCCCATTCCCACCTCACAAGTCTAACAGGCACCCATCTTAGCTAACACCCATTTCTTGCTCTGGCTCTGGTCGCATCCAATTCATCTATGGATCTCATCTTACAGTTCCTTTGGACTGGCTCTTCACACACAAACATATATCCAGAGTCTTCATCTAAATAAAGAAAACGCCAATCTCCCTTGAGCTTGGGACCCCACTAGACACCACTCCACCTATTCTTCACTCTCTCTTGACCCAAAGCATCTCTAGGATAGTCCAGTCATCCTCCTGTCCCTTTCCCTCCTTTCCCTTCAACCTGCTTCAGTCTAGGTCCTGGCCTAATAAACAAGGAAACTTCTCTTACCATGGTCTCTTATGATTTCTACTAAATCTCACTGGCATTCAATATGTACTTATCTTGATTTTTTTGTGATATATGACAGCATTTTCAATTCTTTCCTTTTTAAAAAGAAATACTACCTTCCCCAATGCCTGAACTTTGATTTTTTTTGATGCAAGGTCTTCTTATGTAGCCTAGGCTACCCCCGAACTTGAATTCTTTCTGCCCCGGACTCTGAAGAGTTCCCAAGAAACCACACCAGTTTTTTATTCTTTTTTTGAACTACTCTGACCTACCCCTCTAACCAGTTGGCTTCTGTGATAACCGTTCCACCTTTAAGTGTATGTCTTGCTGTTTCTTCCTAATCTCTACCATTTGCTGGTATTTTATTGTGCCAGCCCCCTCTCTGGTGTAGGGCAGTGGTCTGCTCAGGCAACCTAGGCCCAGTCGAGTAATAGGTCTGAACCCCGATGACCCAGTTGGCAATATCTTTGCCTGCAAGGGACAGAAGGTGTTAGGCTAGAACTCCTGGGTCCTTGGCCCTGTCTCAGTCACAACCTCTCACAGCTGCCCCCACAGGAGATGTGTGCTCTGTCAGGTAAACAATGCCCCAAGCTCACAGCATTCTAGCTGGATCCTACTAGCTGGATCCTACCCTGACTACAGCCAGGCATGGCTCACCCACAGACAGCTAGGCACTCCTCACATAATATAAGGGGCGGTTCACCCCCTCCCCTCTCTCTTGCCCTCTTGCCTTCTTCCTCTCTCTCGCTCTTTGTTCTCTCTTGCCTTCCTCTCTCTCCTGCTCTTTGTTCTCTCTCTCTTGCCTTCTTGCTCTCTTGCTTCCTTTCTTTCCTCTCTTTCTCTCTCTCTCTCTCTCTCTCTCTCTCTGTCTCCTTCTCTTCTCCTCTCCTTCTTCTCCTTTCTTTCTCTCTACATGACTGGCCTATTTTCTCTTTCCTATAATAAAATATCTCACTTATGCATTGCCTCCTTTTAACTAAGTAATGTACCATATGGCCACAGGCATCAGCAGCAGAGAGCTCCAGGCATCAGCAGCAGAGTCCCGGCACCACACTCTGGGATTCCTGGGGTTTGGCTGTCTGGCACCTTGCCTTATGTTCATTGTGCCTTCCCCCTCTCCACCTGGATGACTACACATGCCACCCAGGGTCATAGGCTTCCATCTCTGTGCCTCGGAGTACATTCCCTGAGCTCTAGACTCCTAATCTCTATCTATTGCTTAGCTCTGCTGCCATATTAATGACCACTCAAATCAGGATGCCCTAAGATAAATAATGTACATCTTACTTATACCTGCTCCCCAGCCCCTCAGTCTACATACCAGTGGTAACCCTTACCATGCACTCAGCTCTCAGTCAGAGGCAGAGTCTTTCTGGGGTCTTTAGATTGACTCTCCAGACTGCCTTCAAGGAGTGCCCTAAAATGCAAACCTGACCACAGCACCCCCTTCAGTGGCATCTTTCCCTGGGAACTGTGAGGTCAGGTGCCAAGTGCCCCAGTTAATGTGCACAGCCTCTCTGGAGCTGCTTGCACCCGTGCATCTCTCTGCTTTCTTGGTACCCCGACTGTCCTGAAGTCCATGCTGCAGACATGCCTTTTACACCTTCCTCACTCTCTCACTCTCCCTAGGCCTTCTGGCATTTCCCTCTTTCCTTGGACGACTACCATTCACCGCCTTCTTCCCTTCCATCTCTTACTTTACAGATCTTGGGTCAGACTTCATCTTGTCTAGAAAAGCTTCCATGAACACCTCAGCCCAGTTCAGGAGTTCTTTGAGCTCATGCACATCAACAGAGGACCTGGCACGGCAATGAGCACTTGTACTCACCCGTGTCTCACTGACATTCGCAGACTGGAATGTGTCTTCATTCTGTAGTCCTCACATATTGTTTAACTGAGGTATGTCTACACACTACAACTCACCATGGCAAAGTGCTGGAGCTGGAGCTGGATCAGGGGTTAAGAGTGATTCCTGCTCTTCCTGAGGACCCAAGTTCAGTTTCTAGGAATCACAATGGCCAGCCAGAGGGGACTGAATGACCTCTTCTGGCTTCAGATGGCACCCATACTCAAATGGCATATGCTCACACTGACAGACATATACACATAAATTAAATTTAAACATTGCTTAAGCTTACTTGTTCAATACTTTTCTTCTATTATTTCCATGCTTAGTAGTTCCATCTGGGTATGTAGTTCCAGAGAGTATCACAGAAAGCTCTGACTGCCAGGGTAATGGTGATGCAGTGCAGCCTTGAGATGTTGCCTGCAGTGCGAGCATGCTGACTGTGAAGAGTATAGACTGCCCCACCCCCAACCCTCCCTTCTCCCACTTCCAGCCCTCACCAAAGGTGAGTACCTAGTTACCACTGTTCTTCCAGTGATCTTGCTTGTTCATTTAAGGAGCTTTTTGTTTGGCTTAGGACTGAAGTGGTGTTTTGTTTTGTTTTGTTTTGTTTTGTTTTGTTTTTCAAGACAGGGTTTCTCTGTGTAGCCCTGGCTGTCCTGGAACTCACTCTGTAGACCAGGCTGGCCTCGAACTCAGAAATCTGCCTGCCTCTGCCTTCCAAGTGCTGGGATTAAAGGCGTGCGCCACCACTACCTGGCAGGACTGAAGTATTTAATAAGCAGATTGTTCTAGATCTAGAATGAAATGCTTTGGCTTACAGCCATGTTTCATTAAAATAGCTACATTTTTACTCTGAGAAATTAACGAGCAGAGAGGCCATTTTTTTTTCTGAGATAATAGGGAAGTTATTAAAAACAACAAACATATCCATTTCTACCTTTTTCCATCTGTTTTAAGGAAAGAAGCCAATCTTGGGGTTTCAGCCTTTACACCCTACACACCCCTTACAGCCTCTTCCGGCCTCCCCCTGTTCTCTCACTAGAAGCACCCTGGCAAGTGACTTTTCTGGTTCTTTCCATATTCTTTTTTCACTTTCTCTCTAAAAATAGTTATTGTCATTGTTTAATCCCTTTGCAGGGCTGATGATTGAAACAAGGGCCTGTGTGTGCTGTGGGTTCTGTACTCCTGAGCTACACAGCTCTAGCCTATTTCCCCAGTACCTCAAACACTTCTCTGTTCCTCTTATGGCATTTCTTCCTTCACTGATGCTGAACTTGGCCTGTCCATTTTGCTCCTTCCCCTCTCAGGGCTTCGGTGATTACCCAGAACCCCATATCTGGATCTCAAGATGGAGGTCCACACCCACAGACACTTCAACCGCAGCACGTATAAAGTTTCATCCTCAAGAATTCCTGCCTCAGTTTGCAACTGGCCATATAGACTGGTGTGCACCATCAGCTTCAGTACTTGTTAAGAGACAGACACTATGCTATAGGTTTACAAGCATTTTCCTATTTACTTCCCTCAACAAGCTAAAAGGGCAGGTATTTATCAACTCCATTTTGCAGGACAGAAAAGTAAAGTAATTTGCTTAGGTCACACGACAAGTGTGGGGCCTCATTCTTCACGCTGCTCTACTAATGCTGCAACCACAGGAGGAAAATGTCAAGATTTCTCACTAGGGCACCTTCCTGCTTTTAAATAGGGAGAGAACAGTAAGCTAAAGGGTAGAAATGTACACTACTTGTCTGATGTGTTACCTCTATCATTCCCAAGGGACTGCCACCAGGACTGAGCAGGAGTGTCCCACTTTAGCCTCCATCCAGCCCTGAAGAACAGGCTGTCTTGACTTGAGCAGCTCTCAGCTTAGGGTAAGCCGACTCCAGCTGGGCCCTGGACAGCTGCCCTGTACAAGCTTCCGTCAGTTCTTAGTAATCAATAAACCACCTATAAGAGTGTGCTCTCAGGCTGCAGCAACTCTTCTCAAAGTTCCAAAAGAGACAGAGAGACTATTTACATTTCAAACAAAAACTCAGCAGAGGTCCTCTAAGAGGTTTTTTCAGGAAGCTGCTGATGGGGATAAAAATCATTTCATTGGTTGGGTATTTTGGATATACAGTGGGTTGTAATGATGTGGACAGCTTGGGTTCTACTAAAAGTTGTGGCTGGACTCATGGGGGGAGCAACAGTGTCAACAGGCCAGACCCCCCCCCCAAAGCTCCCAGGGACTGGACCACCAACCAAAGAATACACATGGAGGGACCCAGGGCTCCAGCCACAAATGTGGCAGAGGATGGCCTTGTTGGACATCAGTGAGAGGAGAAGCCCTTGGTCCTGTGAAGGCTCCATGCCCCAGTGTAGGAAAATGCCAGGGCGGGAAGGTGGGAGTGGGCAGGTGGTTGGGGGAACACCCTTATAGAGGCAGGGGGAGGAGGGATGGGATAGGGGGTTTCTGGAGGGGAGAACTGGGAAGGGGAAAACATTTAAAATGTAAATAAAGAAAATATCTGTGCTGGAGAGATGGCTCAGTGGTTAAGAGCACTGACTGCTCTTCCAGAGGTCCTGAGTTCAGTTCCCAGCAACCACATGGTGGCTCATAACCATCTGTAATCATATGTTAGTATACTCATATACATTAAATAAAAATAAACTTTAAAAAAAGAAAGAAAGAAAATATCCAGTAAAAGGAAAAAAAAATTGGGGCTGGAGAGATGGCTCTGTGGTTAAGAGTGACTACTGCTCTTACGGAGATCTAGGTCTAGTCCCTAGCACCCAAATATTGGCTCACAATTGTAACTTCAGTTCCAGGGGCTCCAGTCCCACCTGATCTCCTCACTGCATATGCTGCACATGTACATACTCAGGCACAAACAAGCTCACATAAAATACAATCAGTGTTTTTTTAAAAAAAAGTATTAAAAGGTAATAGCAGCTAAATCCTGTAAGAAATTAAAGTTTGTCTCTCACTCTACAGACAGAACCCCAGAATTTGGTTCTCTTCTTTTATATCACTTGGCTTACTCACATTGGCTTCTTCTAACAGAAAGTTCTGTGATGGTTTAGGATCTGTATGTTAGCTGCTTACTCGACTATATATTTGGTAGTGAAAATCTTCAAAATAAAGCAACCTTTTCTTAAAGGATTTTTTTTTTTAAGAGAAAAAAGCCCTCACATTAAAATCAAGCCCCCTATGGAGTATCTGGCACAGTACTTACTATTAGGTGAATTCCCACCTGTGTGAATACCAAATGTAACTAACACCCAGGAAGATGTGTTCTACACATAGCATGTGCTTTGCAATGACAGAGTAAGCCAACACTGACAAGAGACAAAACCTTCCTGTGTCCATCTTAGAGTGACTTCTAAGCTCAGACCAAGCTCCTAAGACTCCTCAAGTCAGCCAGGCAAGCGATGGAGCCACAAACAAATTGCTGAAGACCAGGAATGGAGTGGCAGACTCCATCAGGACAGAGTCAGGAGGAGTGGAGTCACAGAAGAGCAGGCAGTGCAGGCAGGGCACCGCCACTCCCCAGCTCCTGCTTCCACCTGCTGGCACAGGAGAGGAACTGT
Organism: Montemys delectorum; assembly: GCA_019843815.1. Lineage (NCBI taxonomy): Eukaryota > Metazoa > Chordata > Mammalia > Rodentia > Muridae > Montemys > Montemys delectorum. Next base: position 6,443 of record JADRCD010202341.1, on the reverse strand, counting down.
TCGTAGCCTGGGGAAAAATTGCTGGCAGCACTAAAAAAAAACCATGAAAACACTGAGTTTCAAAGTTCTCTTGTCAAGGAAACATAGCAAACATCACAAAGCAAACACAACATTGAGGCTGGCATTCATTCTGAGAACTTTGATAAACCCAAAGGCACTGTCACATGTTTCTGTTAGTTTGTTAGTGATGGGGAGGCAGTATCTGGATCTGCAGCCCGTGTGAAATCCTCCTGCCTCACAGTACTGTGCTTACAGGCATGCGACCTCATGCCCAGCCATATCATCTTTCATCATTGTGCATTCAGCTGTTCTAACAAGTGTACATCACGTTCTCTGCCTAGAATGAATACTGTAGCATTCTGAGTTGGAGCTTGGTCCTTTATGCTCTTTTGAAGTGTAGGACTGAACTGAGGCCTGTGTGCACTAGGCCAGCTCCTCACTACTGAGCTGTACCTCTAGCCAGTCTTGGTCTTTCCCCAACTCCATCCCTTCCTTGGTCTTTGATAGTAAAAATACCATGAAAATACTTTTCCCTACTATGCCAGAGTGTGTGACTTCCTCTTTTGGAAGGACTTATAAGTAGAGCACAGTATATAAATGTTCCCATAGGAATGAAGAAGGGTAGATTTCAACCCCTTCTTTTAAAAGTTGATTTTGATTTTTAATAGGTGCTAGCTTAGTAATAACATTAGTTTGGATTTGTAATTTAATAGAAAAGTTTGTTTCTAAACTGCATTAAATAAATGAAGAGATTCTTTGAAGTGATCTTTTCTAGAAACCAGGAGAATAAAAAAATGTTACAAACTGCTTATGGTCATATAAGACTATGAGATGCAACAAAATATGTGAAATAGTTGTTGCTTGAAAAAGAGAACTTTCATATTAGTTCATATTCCAAAATTATAATAAACTAAACAGAAAAAACTCAGATTCTAAGAAACAAGTAGCAAGGCAATAGGCTGATTTTCTCTTATTTTGTGTATGATACAGTCTTGATCACAGGCTCTAGCTACTTAATATAAACAAACATAAAGTTTCTATGTGAACACTCAGTAAGTGGCTCAAGTGAAGGTGGCTTAGACCACAGAGCCGCCAGAGCCAGCACAACTTTTCTAGTAAAAAGGTCCCTTAATAATTTATCAGGCAAGGCCTGGCTACAGGAATATGCAGCCTACTTCAGGAAAGCCATTCTGCATGAATGAATTGGTGCTGGCACATTTAACTGGCATTTGGGGTATACTTTTCAGAATTGACATCCTTAGTAATTACTCAAGAGACTAATTCTCCTCTTCCTGTGCATCGCTTAGTTTTGGATGCTTTTATGAATGTGTCTTCTATGTGTGAGCATTTGATTGATCAATGGTGATGTTTTTCAATATGGATTCAACTGCTAAGAAGTGTTTGTTTTCACACGTGACAATGGCATTGTGGCTATGTGGTTTTAAAAAGCTATTTTTTTCCTTAGTGCTATAAACCAAAATAGTTATGCTGAGAACTAAATAGTGGTGGATATGCTTAAAAAGCAACTGGGGAGGAAGTGGTATGAAAGAGATGGGTCAGGAGCTGACAGTCTTGAAGCACGGTGGAGAGGTTTATTACTTAATTCATCATTGAAAATTTATACAATGAACTTATTTTCTTTTTATATTTATTTGAGTATTTTTTATGACTTGAACATTTCATACCTGCATATAATACATTCACCCTAATAAGAAGCTTTACTACATTTAAGTGTATTTAGTCTATAGCCATACTATCCTGGACACATTCAATCTCATGTTAAATAGACGTAATAATTATTCATGTTCTTAGCTCTAGCTGCTACTCTGAACTTAGTATGAACTCTTAGTAGGTATGAACTCTAAATTAGCATACTCAAACAGACCAGAAGCACTAAGGCGTAATGGAGGAAACCCCCTAGGAGTAAAAAAGAACACACTGAGAAAAATAGAAACAACCACCAAGTGAAAACCCACAGCTCACAGTGAGAAGGGGTCCAGCAACCAGCTAGTTCAAATCCTTTGCTTTAGGATGCTGGCCAGTAACACTAGGTCTCAGGCAACTCTCAGCCCGGACTGGAGCATTTTCTCTTGCTACAGGGAGAGTTTAGAGCATATCAAAACCAGACTGTTAGCCTGGCAGTGGTGGAGCATGCCTTTAATCCCAGCACTTGGGAGGCAGAGGCAGGTGTTGTTCTGAGTTCAAGGCCAGCCAGGGGTACACAGAGAAACCCTGTCTTGAAAAACCAAAAACCAGGACTTCAGCCCAAGGACTCAGGTGAGATCCACCATTTTCTCTCTGGGGTCTTGCTAAGGCAGGACCATCTGGGAGGCATAGGCCTCAGGAATTGGAGGGGAGTCGCAGGACTGCAGGGACAGGGGCCTCTAAGCTTCCGAGCGACAGAGCTGGATCAGGGACCATCTCTGCCCCCTACCTGCTAGGGGAGGGCTTCCCTCTAAGGCAGACTTCAGCCCAAGGACTCAGGGGAGAGCTTCCTTCCAGGGCAGGCTTCAGCCCCAGGAATCAGGTGGGACCAGCCGGGAGACATAGGCCTCAGGAAGTGCAGGGGAGTCTCAGGACTGCAGGGACAGGAGCCTCTCAGCTTCCAAGAGACAGAGCTGGATCAGGGACCATCTCTGCTCCCTACCTGCTAGAGGAGAGCTTCCCTCCAAGGCAGACTTCAGCCCAAGGACTCAAGGGAGAGCTTCCCTCCAGAGCAGGCTTCAGCCCCAGGAATCAGGCGGGACCATCCGGGAGGCATAGGCCTCAGGAAGTGCAGGGGAGTTGCATGACTGCAGGGACAGGAACCTCTCAGCTTCCGAGTGACAGAGTGACAGAGCTGGATCAGGGACCATCTCTGCCCCCTCCCTGCTAGGGGAGAGCTTCCCTCCAGGGCGGACTTCAGCCCAAGGACTCAGGTGAGATCTGCCATTTTCTCTCTGGGGTCTTGCTAAGGCAGGACCAACTGGGAGGCATAGGCCTCAGGAATTGCCGAGGAGTTGCAGGACTGCAAGGACAGGGGCCTCTCAGCTTCCGAGTGACAGAGCTGGATCAGGGACCATCTCTGCCCCCTCCCTGCTAGGGGAGAGCTTCCCTCCAAGGCGGACTTCAGCCCAAGGACTCAGGCGAGACCAGCTGGGAGGCACAGACCTCAGGAGTGGAAGGAGAGTTGCAGGGCAGCAAGGAAAGGTCAAGCTCTAAGACACCAAGAACTTCTAACACCAGAGATCATGAGATGGCAAAAGGCAAATGCAAGAATCCTACCAACAGAAACCAAGACTGCTTGGCTTCACCAGAACCTAGTACTCCCACCTTAGCAAGCCCTGGATATCCCAAAACACCAGAAAAGCAAGATTTGGATCTAAAGACACATCTCACAATGCTGATAGAGGAACTTAAGAAGGACATGAATAACTCCCTTAAAGAAATACAGGAGAAAACAGATAAAGAGGTACAAGCCCTTAAAGAGGAAACAAAAAAATCCCATAAAGAATTACAGGAGATCACAAGTAAACAAATAGAAGCCCTTAAAGAGCAAACCCAAAAATCCCTTAAGGAATTGCAGGAAAACACAAACAAATGGGTGAAGGAACTGAGTAAAACCATTCAGGACCTAAAAATGGAAGTAGAAACAATAAAGAAATCACAAAAGGAAACAACCCTGGAGTTAGAAATCTTAGGAAAAAAGTCAGGAAACATAGA
>JADRCD010202339.1:0-17216 GCA_019843815.1 Montemys delectorum | reverse complement strand
TATAATTTCTTCAATAATATTTAGATATTTCTCTATCCTTGAATCATCCCATAGTAACCATTATTTAGACAGTAAAATCTTAATAACTTTCCAGAACCTTGTTGAGTAGGGGAGGGGGTCTTTACTGAAATATGACAACACCCTAGTGGCTATCCAGCACTGAGCGAAAGGACATGCCCGCCATAGCAACTATGAACTGCCTGTCATCTCTGCGGGGTGTCGAGGCTTATGGGCCTCTTTGCTACGGAAAGCAGAAGGCCCAATCTTGTTGCAGGATATGTGCATGTGACCACCCAGATGCTGGGAGTTTGCGACTGCAGGAGCCACATGATGACCAGAGTTTCCTTTCACAGCACTCTTTCCCATCTGCCAGCTCATAAAATCCCTGCCCCTCCTCTGATGTGCCCTATACTTTGGAATGGGTGTAAGAAATCATAAAAGAATAAAAATCTCAACAACACATAAAGATTTTTTTTTTAATTAAGTATTAACACAGTGCTTTGAAAGATAAAAACACCATCTGGGAAAAGCATTGGTCTTATTTATAAGAAAGATCATTACAAAGTGTTCACTAAACCAGTGCAATTCAATGCTAGCTATGCTTGTGAATGTTCTATACTTCATTGTAATGTTGAGATTCTGTCAGAATTTATGTTCACAAAAGCACACATTGATTTCATAAAACACTGGAACGTTTATGGTAATAGTTCTGACAACTCTTTGACTTGATGCATGAGACAACAGATCTTAGTAATGAGAAGCCAAATTTTCTTAGGGAATATTTGTTCAGTTAAAGTTGGGAGTTATATCTGTGATATAATCCAAGTCTTTGCCTCTGAACTTCTGGCTATTATTAACTTCTTAACTATGATCTCACTACATTTAACCTATGGAGTTAACATGAAAATGCTGGATAGCTCCTGGGAAGCCAAAACCATTCATTATAAAGCTTTCATTCTCTTTGTTCTTCCAAAACTTAAGTGAAATAAATTTGATAATCTAATCCTTAATTTTAAAGTAGATTACAGGAACTCAATTTTCTAATTTAATGAACTACTAATAATAATGGGTAATATTTAACTCAGTTTACGCGGACCAAACATTGGGCTAAACATTTATTTTTTCAGCACAAAATTTATTCTAGTTAATGCTCAGTGATTATGTAATTATTTTAAATCCTTAAAAGGAAAAAAAGAAAACAGAAACTATGTCCCATCATAGTTTGCTATGAGCCTCCAAACTTATTTCTGGCTCTTATTATTCATTATTAACAATGATTTTCAATTTCTTGGTTGTTAAAGTTTGATGAACCAAGACCAAAAAATCAAGTACTTGGGATTTACTTTATGTCACCAGCCTACACTTAAATTTCAATACAAACATTCTAGCAATTCTATGAGAATTACCTCCTTTACCTCCAGTTTGGTGCTATAGGAAGATAGATATTATATCAAACCATAAAAGGACAATATCCAGCTACTAACAAGCTAATCTAAGCTCAGCAGAGAAAGCAAGTAGAGCACTCTGCTTAGAAACATCAGTCTAAATGGTTTGCCTGGGTAAAGAGAAATGCCCTCAATAAAGGCGATGAGGCAACAAGAATAAAGGGAACACAGGAAAGAAAGTAGCAAGCAACTGACGTTTCAAGTGTCTACCAGCAAGGTGACATATACAATACCATCTCATTTTCCTAACAAATATAAATATCAATATGAGTAGATCCGTGTGTGTATGTGTGTGTGTGTATGTGTAGTTATATGTGTGTATGTATGTGTGTATGTGTAGTTACATGTGTGTGTGAATGTGTATGTGTGTATGTGTGTCGGTAGGTGTGTATGTGTGAAGGCATGCATGTATGTTTGTGTGTGTATATAGAGGTATATGTGTGTGGTTTTGTGTGTGTGGTGCGTGTGTGTGTGTGTGTGTGTGTGTGTGTTTGTGTCTGTGTCACATTTTTCAGCTGTAGAAGCATGGGCAGACCATATTATTAGTTTCTATGAGTTTGCTTCTTATGCATGATGGAATGAAGATTCAAGTTCAGACTTCCATGCTAAACTATTTTCCTGATGCCTCTTCACTCACTCATTCGCTCTTCTTTACTTGTGGTCCTGAGTATTACATATTTTTATCAATACTTCAAGAAATTCTTGCATTATATCTTGATAGTATTTATTTCTCTCCTCCATTTTCCCCATTCTATATCCACCCAACATTTTGTCCTTTTTAAATATATATGTATATATATATACATACATATATAATATATAAAAATATAATATATAAAATATAATATATAAAAATAAAATTTAGACCCATAAATTCTCATTAGTGTTACTTGTTGTGTGGTCATTCATTGAATCTTATTACACTCTCCCAAACACCACACTCCAAAACAACAGTAACACTATCTTTCCCAGAAGTTGATTAGCAATGGCTTCTTTTTTATTGAAAATAGATTCTTTTCTCACACAATACATTCCAACCACAGTTTCCCCACCTTCCACTCCTCACATATCTCCTTCACCTCCCCTCTCCTGCAGATCCATGCCTTCTCCATTTCCTTTAAGAACTGTCTCCAAGAGACAGTAGCCACATGTGACAAAACAAAATACAACTGAACAAGGCAAAAGCACACATATAAAGTCAAGTCAAGCGACACAATGAGAGAAAAAGAGTCCCAAGAGCAGGCAAATGAGTCAGAGATACACACTCCCACTGTTAGGGGTCCCACAAAAACACCAAGCTAACAGGTATAACATGAAGGCAGACATGCAGAGGACCTAGTGCAGAACCATGCAGGCCACATGCTTGCCACTTCAGTCTCAGTGACCCCATGAGATCCCTGCGTAGTTGATTCACTGGACTCTGTTCTCCTGGTGTCCTTCAACCAGTAGGCCTTCTACAATCTTTCCCCTTTCTCTACCACAGGTTTCTCCTATTTCTGAGTGGAGGGACTTATCAAAGACTTCCAATTTAGGCTCTCTGCATAATGTCTGGCTACAAATCTCTGAATCTGCTCCCATCTGGTGCCTGAGAAAGCTTCTCTAATGACAACTGGACAAGGCACTAATCTATGAGTATAGGAAAAAAAATCTCATTGATTATTTGTTTTGTTTTTTTGTTTGTTTTCATTTTGTTTTTATAGTTGTTTTGTTTGTCTGTTTTCAGTGTCATTCCTTTCTATTCTAGGTCTCTGGTGTCTGGCCCTTCAGCCAGTGTAGGCATGAGTTCCCTTTCATGGTGTGGGCCTCAAGTTAAAGAAAACAATTATTGGTGACTTTCACAAGTTCTGCATCACTGTTACCCCAGCACATCTTGTAGGCAGGAGAGATTATATAGGTCAAGGGTTTGTGTCTGGTTTGGTATCCAAGTTTTTCTTTCTGTATCCTGCAGAGTACCTTCTTGCAGCAAAGAGAATAGAATATATGGCTGAATAATATAAGGGGTGACCTTTCTATGTTCCATGAGCTGTGTGTTTGATGTCCTTAGTAATGAGATCCTATTGTCAGACTCCAGAGAGCAACCTTCTGTCTTTGCATCACCCTGGGCTGTTTAGGGATCCCATAGAACCTCCTTACCTAACAAATCAACAGAATACAACCCAGTTCCATCATTGGAAATCTTGCATGGATATGAAAGATGGTCAGCCCAGATGCCATATCCTCTATTGCTAGGGGTCCTCACTAGAGTTAACCTCAAAGTCCCGGAAGTTTCCACTGCACTAGGTTTCTAGATATCCCCCACAATGCTCCCCAATTCCAACGTCTCTAGATATCCCCCACAATGCTCCCCAATTCCAACGTCTCTAGACATCCCCACATGTTCCCTAATTCCAATGTCTCTAGATATCCCCACAATGTTCCCTAATTCCAACTGTCTCTCCCTGCATTTCTCTCTACCACCCCCCCAAACCTGATCCTTCCTGCTCCCATTCCCCACAAAATCTACTTTATTGCCTTTTCCCAGAGAGATCCATGCTTTCCTCTCTTAGACTCATCCTCTTCATCTAACCGTTCTGGGTCTGGGTTGTAATCTATCATCATTTACTTAACTGCTAAAATCCACATATAAGTGAATACATACTACATTTGTCTTTCTGGGTCTAGGTTGCCCCATGCAGGATGATTTTTTTTTTTTTATCCATTTTCCTGCAAGTTTCATGATGTCATTGTTTTTAATATCTAACTAATACTTGATCATGTAAATGTATCACATTTTCTTTATCCATGTTTGAGCTGAGGAACACCTATGTTTCTAGCTTCTGGCTATTATGAACAAATCTGCAGTGAATATTGTTGTACAAAGTCTTTGTGGTAGGATGGAGCATCACTTGGGTGTATGCCCAAGAATGTACAGGTGGATTTTAAGGGAATTCCCCATTTTCGGAGGAACCAGTATATTGAACCTGATAGAAAAGAAAAGGGGAACAGCCTTGAATACATTGGCATAGGAGACAATTTTCTGAACAGAGTACCCACAACACAGGCCCTAGGATCAGAAATTGATGAAACTGAAAAGCTTCTGTAAGGAGAGAACGCTGTTGGCTAGACAGAAAGACCACCCACAGAATGGAAAAAGATTATTTTTACCAACTCTATATCTGATAGAATATCCAAAATATATAAAGAACTGAAGAAAGTAGATAGCAAAAAAACCAAGTAATCAAATTAAAAATGGGATACAGATCTACAAACAGGATTCTCAATAGAGGAATTGCAAATGACTGAAAAGCACTTTTAAAATGTTCAAAATCCTTAGCCATCAGGAAAATGCAAATCAAAATTACCTTTAGATTTCATTTTAAACCTGTCAGAATGGCTAAGATCAATAACACAAGTGACAGTTCATACTAGTGAGAAGGTGGAGCAAGAGGAGACCTCCTTAAATTGCTGGTGGGAGTGCAAGCAGGTATCAATTGCCTCTTAATGGGGGGTGGGACTTCATGGTGCTTACTCTCTCCTTGCTCGGAATCTGTCTGTCCTGAGCTTGTTCAAGTTGTATGTGCAACTCCCCTATTAAGAACACCTTGTGTTTATCTACTGCCTCTTGTATGAATTATTTATTCAGAATAGATGTCACTAATGTTGGACAGATGAAATTATTTAAAGTGGAAGGAGTGAACAAAGCCTATGAGGTCACTTAGTCTGAGTTATTATTAGAAAATTCATTCTCTTGTTCTTGCAAATGCTGATTTCTACAGGAGGCAGAAATATACTTCTGGTTTAGAAGAGCTGCTCTTCGTCAGATGAATTTGGATTCTGCTTCTCTGAGATAACACTTAGGTCTCAAGTGGATCAGCTAGAGGAGAGAAAGCTCTTTTGTTAGCACATTTTTCCCTTGTAACCTTTGCTTTATCTTACAAAGGATGGGAAGGAGCAACTAATCTTTGTTGGGGCTCTTTACAAAGTCCTTGATGCTCCAAGTTTGGATAGAGACCAAGAGGAAAGAAACAACAGAGGGAAAGGAAAGCTAATTAAGGATTTGATGACAGCAGTTATTCCAGAATGTAGAGTAACTGGTTAGAATGGTCTATACTTTGCAGGTGAATGAAGTTCTGTCTGGGGATTGGGGCCAGTGGTTTTCACGACAAAAGAAACCTGTTAAAGCTCCACCAAACACATTGAAGTAATGCAAGCTGATATCTATGTTAAATAACTTATCTTAAAATAAAAGAGCAACTTTCTTTTTCTTTAGTGTGTATGGGGCAGGTGCAGAAGGTACAGCTATAGAATGTGTTCTAGAATAGTAGAAGCAGAGAGATGGAGAAGAGAAAGACAGGTGAAAAGGAGGAGGAGGGATCTCTAGAGTGAACACATTTCTAGCTGTGGCACTGGTTACTAATGAACAGAAAGCTTTGGTTGGTTTGGTTTGTGAAAGGGTCTCTTCTTGGAAACTAACATACAACTCTTGGAGTAACAGGTCTACCATATCCTTGGGAATGAAGTTAAAGAAATGAGGATCTATAATGGTGTCATGCTGCCAAACAGACCAGTGGCCACAAATCTATGGAAGCTGGGTGGGAAGAGTCTTGGAGGAGCTGGGATTGAGGAAAAATACGATTAAATACATTGTATGAAATTCTGAAAAAGTAAATTTTTAGGAAATGTATTATGCTAAGTAGCCTGATCCAGAGAAGCATGTAGAAGCAGCAGATGGCCTGTCAACAGAGAGGTCTTTATGCACTTGCACATAAATTCAGTGAGACCTTAGAGGCAGGATCAGGTCAATCAAGATGTATGAACACAGGTTTGCTGGCTGCAGCTGCTTTGGTGGCAAGCAGAGACTCGGTAGATGCCAGATAATGGGAATCACTGAGCCCACACATTTTTGAAATAAGAAGTCATTTTTGAAAGCTGGGATACACAATAGTTTTCTAGGACTGCCATAGAAGGTTCCATAAATTAGACAAATGGTTGTCTCTTAATTTAAAAGTCTAGGGGTCTGAGATCAAGGATTTGTGGATCAATTCTGCTCTGCATCTCTGTACTTGGCATTTAACATTCATAGCTTTCTTTCTTCTTCCAGTTTTCCCTTTATGTGTGCCTGTCTCCATGTAAAGATATTTCATTTTTAGAAATAGTAGTACTGTATAACAACTCATTGATTAGCCAACATTTTATTTAATCACTTCTATAAATAAATAATGTTATGGTCTGAGAGACTAGGAAATCATAGTTGACTATAAAGAATTTAAAATTAGATAGGACATAATTTGTTTTTTATAGTGATAACAAAGTTTTATTACATTTAAGAAAAGAAATGATTGAGAATGTTGGCTACTATTTACCAGTTTTAATTTCCCTTGAACTTAATGATGAGTTATATAGTATATTTTGTCATAAATGACTTTATACACATTTACCAATACATGGTGGATGTACGGAGGCCTTTGATGATGTGTTACTTGTATCATTGAATCATAACTTATTTTCCCATGTGAATATTTGGCTGAATGCATTTTATTCATTTAGTTAAGAAAGACAAAGCACTAATTTTTTGTGTAGCGTATGATGGTGGCTGTTCTCATGACTAATAACAAGTATTACTTCTCTGAGCTCCACCTGCCATTTCTGCCGCTTCTCGAACAAGATGTTCGGTTGTTAATAGTTTTTTTCTGGGAACCAGGCAACAAAATCTTACAGTTCATAGAATAATAGCACATAGTTCCAATTATCAGCAAGGGAAAATCATGATGTTAATATGGAAAATGTCTGCATTCATCGTTTTAGCAAGTGCGTTGAAAGTCTGCTGAGACCCTGTAAGTGGTAAGGAGTTACCCTTTACTTTGGGGCTCTTTACTGGGTGGAGGGTGAAGATGAAAAGCAAATTTGAGGTTCCTGGAACATTACCAAGAATAAACTAATTCATGTTTATAGGGGCCAGTGATACAGAACGACAGCCTAATGTGCCCCAAGGCCATGTTCAATTATATTGCTTACTGAGGTCAAGAGTCCATGCTGCAAGCCATGCAGAAAGCTAAAACCAGAACTTTACCTCATAGGTTAGATTCCCTGTTACAATAGGTGGGAAGAGGAGGAGCGAGGAGAATAGAATCTATCTGCTGCACACGCATACAAAGCACAAAATCAGAGTATAATAACTTTCTTATCAATAACTGAATGCATATTTCAGAAGAGTTAAATAAGAATTTTAAATATAATCAACAAAATGAAGTGATACATGCTTAAGTAGGATGTTATGCTAACAGCCCTGACTTGATCATCAGATATTATATACAGGTGTGGAAAAAAAACACACCATTCCCCTATAGAGATGAGCACATATTATGCATTGATTGAATTTAAAATGTATAATATATCTGGATAAAAATATTTTTATGGAATACTTCACTGTATATAGTTTATATAAGAAAATAAAATTAACCATAACAAGATCCCAAGCCATTAGTAAGTAAATTGCAGGAGAGGAACATCCTGGCTGTTGGAGCTTTGGCCAGTCTACTACAAAACTGGGGCATCTGGGGCATCATCATGTCAGTGGCATCTCTGCCTCTGTTCTCCAACCTTCTGCAAAGCTCTGTCAACCAAACAGGAAAAAGTACACCCCAAATGGAGGGGAAAATGGAGCTCTGTTCCGTTCTGAAGCTATTCCTGTCTAGGACTTGAGCTTGCTCAGCTTTCCAAGGTAAACTGACAAAAAAGAAAAAATTTGAAGTATTCTGCTGAGGCCTCTCATTCAACCTTCTGAAACCCAGACAAAGCAGGAAGAGCCCACCCATCTTCTTGTTTTCTCTGCTCCCTCACCCATGTATTCTCTCTTGTTCTCCTCCCCTTCCTCCCTCTCCTTCATGTCCCCTCCTTCTTCTCCTTCTTCCTGCTTTCCCTTCCTCCTTCCTTGTTCTTCTCCTTTCCCTGTTTTCCTCTGTTCCTCTCCTGCCCATCCCTTCCTCCTTTTCTTCCTCACTCTCTTCTTCTGTCTCTTTTCCTTTCCCTTTCTCCTACCCACTTTCTTCAAGATTACCTATCTCACACTGACAAATATATACAGAATAAACATGGGACTGGCTCTTTGTGCCAATGCATCTTACCATAATTCCCTGCAAAGATTCTTTTAAAAGTAGAACAGATGGTGATACCTCAGGGTCAGGAAAACGTCAGATCCATAGAATAACAAGGCAGGGAAAACCATCTTCTCATACTCCCTCTTATTTTGTATCTTATTGCTTCTCCTAGGACTAAGTAGAATATATCTCCTGTTTTGTACCCAATTCCTATTGATGCTTCTTGCTTCTAAGCAGAGAAGTTACAGACAGTCACTAGATTCAGTCAACCTTTACCCAGCTGGCCAAGAAAAATGAAGAAATGTAGAGTACTTGTTATTGACAGAACCATCAAATTTTATTTCTCATAAGACACCTTTCAGCTACAAGTTTTCCCTTCCTGTTCTGTGCTCATGAATCCCTCCAAAATCTTCTATATATCACAGGATTGGTTTGTGTACCAGTCATGGACTTAAAATACTATTCATCTGACTTTGAACCCAAAAGACTTTTTTTTTTTTATTCTGCCTCCCATTTTCAGTTGTCACAGTGTGTCAAAATTGCTATTCTTCTCTCTGGTATTTACAACTAAAGGAGTCATTACTTGTCATCAAGGGCCGCCTGTACAGTGTCATTGAGTAGTAACACAGCACTCTTAAGCTCTGAGATATTACATTTCTCAGGATGGATATCAATACCACTCTACCCATCTTCCACATTCCCCAAACAAAAACGTTAATAACTGTTATACTCGAACAGACATTTGAACAGAGAGCATATCATGATGATATAGAGAACCGCCCTTTACAACATAATCACAATGTTACAAACAGAAATTAGATACATTTTTTAAAAATTTGGCTTTGTATTTTATTGTCTAGGACAGGCAAATCTTGAGCAGGTTTAACTACAGACACAGAGTGTTATTTATGCAGTATGAGGATTCTCTTGCTAGGGCTATGGGCTAGATGCTGACCTTGTGGTCCAGGAGTTATCTAGGGGAGTGATTTCCAACAACTGTGAGATATCAGATATCACCTGAAGTTACAGCAGGTGACATTTTCCCATTTTTTTTTTTAAATTCTGTATTTATTATTTATTTATTTACTTATATTTTGGTTTATTTTATAACCTAAATGACCCATTGTTAATTCTGCTGTATATTCTATAATTGTATAATGCTTCTATTGACCCAAACTTTTTTCCAACTCAGATTCTACAGGTTTATAAAGTATTTGAAGTCAAAGTCCCTAACTTCAAATCATTTAACTGTCTAAGAAACAGTTTGTAAGTACAAGTGACAAGGACAGATAATTGATTTCAAGGTTGGTTGTGCTGGCTAGTTTTGTGTGTCAACTTGACACAGGCTGGAGTTATCACAGAGAAGTGAGCTTCAGTTGAGGAAATGCCTCCATGAGATCCAGCTGTGGGGCATATTCTCAATTAGTGATCAAAGGGGTAGTGCCATCCCTGGGCGGGAAGTCTTGGGTTCTATAAGAGAGCAGGCTGAGCAAGCCAGGAGAAAGCAAGCCAGTAAGGAACATCCCTCCATGGCCTCTGCATCAGCTCCTGCTTCCTGACCTGCTTGAGTTCCAGTCCTGACTTCCTCTGGTGATAAACAGCAATGTGGAAGTAAGCCAAATAAACCCTTTCCTCCCCAACTTGCTTCATGGTCATGATGTTTGTGCAGGAATAGAAACCCTAACTAAGACATTGGTGTTTTCTATTCTAATCACCAATACAGCATTTTTTCTTTTTTAAAGCATGGAAGATGAGGAAAGAAGTATTTGTATTTCTTTCTGATCAGTTTCTCTCTCTCTCTCTCTCTCTCTCTCTCTCTCAAACACAAATCTCCTTAGTTCTGTTGCTCATTCTCTTACTAATGACAGGGATGCTAATAAACATGGTGACTAGCAATGAGTGGGATATGGTCTGGGATCTGAAGTATGAGGATTAGTGGTCAGGAGTAAAGAGGCATACACCCTCAAGCTTAGGCTCAGATCCAGACAACCATGCAAGATAGCAGCTGGTTAGCATGTTTTTAAAAATCATGTATACAGTCACCAAACCAGACACTATTATGGATGTCAGTAAGTGCTTGCTGACAGGAGCCTGATATAGCTTTCTCCTGAGGGGCTTTACCAATGCCTGACAAATACAGAAGTGGATGTTCTCAACTAACCAATGGACTGAGCACAGGGTCCCCAATGGAGGAACTAGAGAAATGACCAAAGGAGCTGAAGGGGGTTGTAGCCCCATAGAAGAAACAACAGTGTAAACCAACCAGTACCTCAAGAGCTCCCAGGGACTAAACCACCAACCAAAGTGTACACATGGAGGGACCCATGACTCTAGCCACATATGTAGCAGAGGATGATGGCCTTGTAGGTCATCAATGGGAGGAGAGGTCTTGGGTCCTGTGAAGGCTCTATGCCCCAGTGTAAGGGAATGCCAGGGCCAGGAAACAGGAGTGGGTGGGTTGGTGAGTAGAGGGAGGGGGTCAGGGATGGAGGTTTAAAATGTAAGTAAATAGAATATCTAATAAAACAAAAAATAGTAAAAATTATGCATATATATTTAAAAAATTGGAAGTCAATATCTAATGTGTGTTCTTTTTAGCTTTTAAGTATTGCTACATAATTTGAAGTTTGATAAATAGTCCATGATACCTACATGTAAAGGAGATAGACTGTGTGGACTGGACTCGATGTAGAATTTGACTGTGCTCTGTGGTCCCATCACATTGTAGGGGGAAGGACAGGGGATATGGAAGGATGAAAGGGACCCTAGTGTGTGCCTGAGAAGGTAGTCACAATGTTGTACCACAATGGGAAAATGTGTTGACTTGATGAATTTGACCACCACTGAACTTGCCTCCACTGGTTGAAAACTTACTCTAGGTTTGACAAGATGTCTGCTTTCAGAAAGATTTTAGGAAGTGCTGATTTGAAAAAAAAAATTTGCTTCTTTTAGCAAAATAACTAAGATATTTATCTCAGTTACCAGGAGCCCAGAGAAAGACATTTAAAGAATTAGAAGATCATAAGATAAACTTTTCAAAACATAGATGTTAGATGTTGGATGCTTGATAAACTTTTAAAAACATAAATGTTAGATGTTGGATGTTTCTTGTCATCCAAATCATGGAGTGATGCTTTTAAAGAAATTACAATTAAACATACTTTTACAGAAAGGGCACTGGTAATTTCAGCATCTGACACTTAACTCTATTATATTTTCATCAAATGAATTTATCATTCAGTGACAGAAGCCTTGACATTGTCCATTTTAAACACTGATATCACCTGTTTGACCTTTGGTGGATTACATCACTGTATTTATTCTGAATTGCCAGGAAGTAGTTATATTAAAAACTCCAGATGACTCTTTCAAGTATTTTATTGTTTTGTGTTTTTATGTGGAATTCATGAGAGAGAATGGCAGGAAAAGGGACAGCAGAAATGTATAGCAGTGTAATCACCAAACACAGTTGAGGCCGAGAAGGAAACTTTGCCACAAAGGTCTTGGGAAGGAGATGTGACTGTATGTGAGTCCCTTCATTGTGTCGTGACAACAATTCACAAACCTAGAACTGATGTCTTCTACAAGTCAGAATCAATTAATGAAGTGTAGGATTCAAGGCTTTGTCTTTCCTGATCTTCTCCAGTGTTCTAGGAAGATGAAGCAGAAACCGGAGCTCTATAGCTTGAGAGCTACGGGTGACAGTCCACAGTCCATGAGCAGGTTTAGAGGGCTTCTTGCACTGCAGGTGCTAAACACATTCCCATAGCATAATACTGATGACTGGCAGAGAACATTAAACTAGAAGCATTGAAACCCTGAAGGTGCTCTGCTACCGGCTAGGAGATCCAATCCTCCATTATAAGTAGCAATCCTATAGTGATTTTTCTAGAAAATCAGCAGTAGAGTTATCTATAGG
This sequence comes from Montemys delectorum, assembly GCA_019843815.1. NCBI lineage: Eukaryota > Metazoa > Chordata > Mammalia > Rodentia > Muridae > Montemys > Montemys delectorum. Next base: position 4,776 of record JADRCD010202339.1, on the reverse strand, counting down.
CACAGAGAAGAGTAATATCCAGGAGACTTTTTTAAAGGAAAAATATTATAAGAGAAAATAATGTAAACTATTTCTAACACAGAATTCATTTGTCTTAGATTCAAACCCAGGAACTAGTGTAAGTTCATTGGTGAAGGTACTATGTAGGACAAATGTTTTCTCGAAAATATTTTTCCTAAATTGTTTCAGGATCCAAAACAGGAAAGAAACTAAAGTTTCTACATGTTTATGGGTGGTATGCATGCAAATCCTGTGGCACATGGGGGAGCAATAAACCATCTATCTTATGGCTTCTACAAAGCCTTGGCAGCAGTGCTGACCACAGAGAGGCTGGTGTGAGCTCTTTCACACTTCTACTTTTGTCTGAGTCTGGGAAGAGTCTTTTTGTTTTATCAGCAACTTCTACAGACTCTAAACTCCAAGACTCACAGCCATTTGCCCATTTGCTGTGGAGTCCCATATAAATAATGACACCCACAGATTGCAGAGTGGGTAGGAATGTGGAGAGGGAAACCTGGCTAGAAGGAACATGGTCCTTGGCTTGAAGCACCAACTTAGAAGAAGTGAGACGAAGCTTAAAGCTAAGACATTCTTAACAATCAATAGTGATATTGAAAGGAGCTATTTCTTTCATCTCAAATACTTTCAGCATTTTCCTTTGCCACGTTTATAAGGGAAAAATATTATTTTTGCCCTCTGCAGAAAAGCATGTGGAAAGCTCCACTCTTGTCTGTAGAGGTGCTCATGCACTCAAGTCAGGGGAATATCCTCAGGCTCATAGAGGAAGGAGACATCACATTCTAATTTTGTGGTATGTGTTGTTTTTTTCGACTTTCAAAGTTTAGGGATTTTGCTATTTTTTCCATTCTAAATTATCATTCATACTTAGATGTGCTCTCATTTATGATATCCGGTTCTGATAATGATGACTCATAAAAGTATCTTCTTCAATATTCACAAACTCTGGAACTCCCTCTGGTAAGAAAGCTGCAACCAAGCATGGACAGGTAGATTGGATATGGGTAAGCTCTGAAACCATCCATCACATTGAAGTGATGGTTAGTGATAGGAGTTGGGAGGGAAACTCCAGATGAATTTGAACTAAGAGGAGACTATCCACTAGGAGATTAAATAAAAAATATATACACAATACCATGCCTCCTGATGCCAAAGACCTTTGTACACTAAATGGCCCTTAATGGCCCCATATTGTTCTGATTTCATTATTCTAAATAATCGTTTTCTATACATATTTGTTCAAGACTAGAATGATTTTGTACAATGTCCCAATTCTTTTGGTTTGCATTTATGTAGCTCTGATTAGACTGGACATAATAACCATTGATAATAATGTATTAAAAATTAGAACATTATACTCCAGAGTATGAATTAATGATTTGATACTGGAGCCATCTTGAAATGGCTTTTTGTCAATGCAAGATTTTGCCTTTTATTCAATGACCAACTGAGCATAGAGACTGTCATCTCTAAGAGTAATTCCCCTCCCCAAACAAGAACACATACACGTCATAAAAAGAGAACAATGGGGGATTTCCTGACCATAATGGCAGAGGCACTAATTAAATAGTCATAGCATTTGTAGCATAAATACATTTCATTGACTCAGACTTATAAAAAAATGAGTTCTCCCTTAAACAAAGGATTAAAGGAGTTAGTTAACTGCAATTACATAGAAAATTACTGAGGTCCAGACATGCAGATGAGGGAGTCCAAATATGGAAACAATGATTATATAAGAAACCACACCCATTGCTGAGAGTATATAAAAGTCCCAGAAAAGGAGTGATTTTCAAACTCAGAATCTTCTGTTGTACTCAGCTCAACTTACACCTGCCATCAACATGTCCTACAGCTGCTATTCTGGAAACTTCTCTTCCCGCTCCTGTGGAGATCACCTGAGCTACCCTCATGTCTCTTGTGGCTCTTCCTACCCCAGTCACCTGCTCCAGAGCAGTAGCTTCTGCTCCCCTAGAACCTGCCATCTGGGATCCTCTCTCCACAGTGGCTGTCAGCAGAACTGCTTCCAGCCCATCAGATGCCAGACTTCCCATGTGGTGCACAGCTCCTGCCAGCGGCCCTGTTACAGCCCCAGAGTCTCCAGCATCTGCAGTCCCTGCAGAACCACATATGCTGGCTCTCAGGGCTTTGGATCCAGCAGCTGCCACTCTCTGGGTTATGGATCTAGAAGCTCTTATTCTCTGAGCTGTGGGTCCAGTGGATTTAGACCCCAAGGGTTCTCTTCTCTGGGCTATGGTTCTGGATTCTGCCACCCATCCTATGTGCCCTATAGAACCTGTCAGTCTCCTTGCTACAGACCAAGTTGTGGCACTGGATCTGGATTCTACTGATCTTCTTTCTAACTTCCAGTCTTGCTGGCCTCCATCATCCACTCCTGGATCCCTGGCCTTTATTGTTTTCCTTTGTCTGGGAAGAATTATTCTCTGGTTCCTTGATTGCCAATTCTTCATTTTCCCTCTGACCTCAGATATTGGCTGATGAGTGTCCTTTGAGAACTCTATAATTAATTTCCTAACTCAAAAATAAAGCCTGCATTGCAAATGAAATTTATAGTGCTGAATTTCTTCTCAAATTTATGAATACTGAAATTTCAAGCTAATGAATATACTGATTTGATATTTATCTATGCTTGCTTTTGTGAGTTATTTACTGTATGCTTGCTTTTGTGGTTGTGAAACATGAAATTGATTAGCATTAAATGAACACCATGCATAGGGATTCAAGTTTTGAAGTTCTATTAAGTTGTGAATTAGATAAATACCTTATGTGCCTCAGATAGTTTTCTTACTTAAAAACATCAAGTAAAATGATTCTATGTGAAAGATTCTATCAATGAAATCCCAGATGCACAAAAATAAATAGATTTTTACTAGTAGTGGATTCTCAGGTCTATGCTAACTAGTCTACCTATGTTATATAAGACAGCAAAAGATAAAATGTCTTTAGATTTTATAGTTATGGGTTCTCTTGTGCACTGACATTAAATGTTTTCTTTGTAATGTCACTTATGGGCTTGCCCATGTCTTGAGTGCTAGTTTAACAGATGATAATCTCTTTAGGAGGCTGTGTAACCTTTGTTAAGTTGAGGCATACATCAAAGTGATAGCCTTGAAGGTGATCGGTCGGCAGTCCTGCAGACTCTGTGGTCTGTATTTCTTTGTCTTCCATGATCGGAATTCTCACCATCTCATACTTCTAGCAACATGGGCAGAGCCTCGCTGCTCTGGTTCCCTGTGTTGGGTTTGTAATCCTATGAAATGGTGAGTGCCTGGGAATCTTTCCCATACATTGTTCTGCCAGTCATCTTGACAAGAAACACAGAGGAAATGAAAATGACTGCATCAGCTATGGAGAACAATACAGATTTTTCCAAAATGTTAGGAAAAGAACTGCTATATGATTTAGCAATACACTAGAAGTAGAAGAATATACTGGTAAAAGATTATAGAAAAATGTGATATATATCCATAGTCAATTAAAATGATGATAGGGTATCCTTGAGAGAATATGGATTAAAAGAGACATTAGTATGTTACATGATATAAGACAGAGTCGGAAATCCTGAATGATCTCACCTACATGTGCAACATGAAAAGATTGCTCTCATACGTATAACTTAACCCAATTTTGTTAGCTCCCTCCCCACTGCCTCAGCTCCAAGGCAGAGCTGACAGCCTGAAACTGGAAGCAGACACCTGCTGGGATTAAACAATGGCCGGCTACACTGCAGTTTCGCCTTTGAGGATTTCGGAGGAAGCTACACCTGGTTGCTGACTTGCCTGCTCGCCTACCGGCATGAGAACTTTTGAGTTTGCAGAGACCTTGGCGTCTTCTTGTCTGCTGCCTTTCTTTACATTATGCATATACCTTGTGCCTAGAGATTTTTGGTTTCATTTCTTACCTGCCTATATAAGCTCAAAATGCCCCCAAGTAAAGAGATGCCTTGATAAAAATTTACTTGGCGTCTGTTTCTTTGTTCTCAACCATTTCATTTTGCAGGTCCTACCTAACCTCCAGCTGAAGAGATCCACAGACCCGAGTGAAGCTGCCGGCCAGTTTCACTCACAATTTATCTGTCATTCAGCCATTCCATAGGGTTCTCACTGCTTGCTTCCTAGCTCAGTCCAGTCTCTGTTCTGCTGCCTCCAGGGTCTCCATCCCTCTGCCTGCTTTTCAACTTCCCTAAAGCTCTGTCCCAGCTCTTCCCTGGAACATTTTACCCCAGCTCCTTATTATGCCAAAAAACCGGCATTCCTTTCTCAACTAGCAAGCTGGGGAAGATCTTGGTCTTCAAGATAGGTTGCCTTTCTTTTAAAGGCAGGTGAGGGAGTGGCATTTACATATCCCACTAGCCAGGAAGTGAGGACTCCCAAAAACAATTGAAAACACAAGGTCACCCTATGAAATTTAGGAGGACCCTATAAAAATTTAGGAGGGCACACAAAGGTAATGACAGTAGCCTATTTTTTCAGGAGTGCTCTCTTGTACTCCTTTAACAACTCAAAGGAAGATTTACCATGCTTTCCGCTGGAGAGTTTGTTACTCTATGGCTCTGGGAAAGAACACTATTACTATAACTTCAATTCATTTATTTAAGTATACACATACAATTTGTACATTATACATTTATTTTTGGTTTTAAATTCTGTTCAGTAGTAAGGAATTCATGTATGGGAGTGTAAATCTAGCCAATTGGTCATAGCTAATTGTTGTGAGAATTAATAAAATGAATCCATT
>JADRCD010202338.1:44927-66019 GCA_019843815.1 Montemys delectorum | reverse complement strand
TTTTTTTTTTTTTTTTTTGGGAGGGGAAACCAGGAAAGGAGATGTCATTTGAAATGTAAATAAAGAAAATATCTATTAAGAATTAAAAAAAAAAAAAGATTGGGGTCCACATTTGGTTGTGACCAAGATTGAGAATCTTGGCAGGGAGCTACTGGGGTGCACTTTATATAGCTCAACCAGCGCTGTAGCTGCAGAAGTGTAGGGTTTGTTGAAACCCACAAGGCGTATCTATAACTGTGGAATTACACTCCAACCTGAGAAGGGAAGCCGTTTTCTCCCTATATAGGTGAGGCTTGCTTCGTAGCCACTGGGCTGTGGGCAATCTTCTCCAAGGACAGGGCTTTGTCATGTACTTCCGGCTCAAGTCCCTTTCCTTTGAAACTTGCCACAGCTCCCCAGATGTGTTCTTCCATCCCCATCTCCCAGGAAGTCCCTTTTCCTTTGAGCTCCCACATAGCACATAAATGTATGATCTCTGTTCGCACGTGCAAGACTGATGGTGGCTTCCGGTCTTCCCAGCATCCTTCTTTGTCCTCTGCTTTCTTCAGGATATTATCCACGAGTAGGTCTCTATAAGCTCCAGTTTACCCAAAGTGGTATCTGTCTTGGCCCCGAACGCATGGACTTTTAAGTATTTCCTTTTAATCCCAAAGACATCCCAACTTGGACATCATGTGTCTAAGCAACACACCACCTTTTCTTTTTCTTTGAATAATGGTGTTAAGTGAGTTGAAGTCCTCTGAGATCTGCCTTAACGTTTTACGAGGTTTCTCCATGGTGACACATGGTCGTGGCTGCAATGCCTATTCTTGTATGAGTCTTAGTTTAGGAACTTTTGGGGCACAAAGTGTCATTTTGAGCTAGTGCTTGCTCATCCACCTACTGTACCAGCCTCCTCTCATGGGCTCCCACTGTGTGCCCCATAACGATAGGGATCTTTTTGTCCCCAACCCTCAGAAGAGTACCTGCCTGCAACTGCCAGCGTGGAAGATGCTAAATAAATATAGGCAGGCCCATTCTCACTTTCAGGTAAAAAATCCACCAAGACTTTGCTACTGGCTGGCAGTAAAAGCAGCTGTATCTAGTTTTACATGTGCCAGCTTCTACAATGACTGACTCCACACAAGCTGCAGGTACTGTGAACACACTAGGCACTGTTTGAGGACTCTGGGTCTGCAGCAGGAAGAATTACCTCCTTTGTATATGGACAAGGGCACCCTGGCTTTGCCACCTGAGCTTGGACCCCAGCTCAGCCTGCAGGTCCCCAGGGTTCAAGCTTGCTGAGATGGACATCCACCAAGGTGAGAGCCATGATGTAGAGAAAAATCACAGGCCTGGGGCCAGGAGAACTACTTTCTATTCCTGGGCCTGCCATTAATAAGCTGGGTGACCTTGGCTAAGTCACTTTGTCTCTTTTCTCATCTTGTAAAATGAGTCTGGACAGTGATAGCTAATGCTTGAACTTGAGAACTCATCAGAACCACAGAGGAAACATGTTAAAAGTAGACTCCCAGGCCCCAACTCCACACAGCTTGGGGCAGCAGTCCAGAGTGAAATGGATCAGTACAATATTTATATGATAATGAATCTAAAAAAACCCGAGCAATCGGAAGCACCTGCCTAGGGCTAAAAAATTCAATAGTGCTGCCCACCCCCTGTAGTGCTATCTACAGGCAACCACTTTTAATCATCTGTTTTTGATCTTCTGGGGGTTACCATCTTATTGCTAAATAATACACCAGCTCTTGTTTCATCGACTTCAAACAGCCCATTGTCTTCCTGCTCTGATAGATGAGGACTTAGCTCCCTTGTGCCACCCCATTCCCAATATAGTCCTGACACTATTTTTGGCAGCTGTATTTTAATGAGCACCCCAAGTGATTCTGATAGAGTGGGTCTGCCAGCCATGCTTTGAGAGGAAACTGCCCCGAGAGATTTTTCAGTAGGCACCCATGTTCTCTCATGCATCTTAACTGCAGGCTTCTTCTAGGCGTCTCCTGCCCCTCCCTCCGGCAGTGCTGGGGTTTGAACCAGGCCTCTCTTCATGGCTCCGTGAGCCTTGTCCAGCTCTGCACCCAGTGCTGACCCCTGATTCTGCTTGGCTTCTAGATTTGCTGATAGGTCCCTTTCCCGCCCCTGCATGTTCTAAGAAGGCTGGTTGCGGGATTGTTCTGGGGTTGGGTGGGCTGTCGAATGCTTTTGCTCTTCATCTTGCTCCCCTTCTTATGAAGTGTGACCCGTCCTTCAGTGCTAATGTTGAGATTTCGCCTTTAGGTACTGGTGTGGCTAAGGCCTCATTGGACTGCTCAGCTCTGCCTTCTTTGTAACAACCATTTGTGGTGGTGTATTCAAAGAATTCAAAGGAGAATGTAAACGGTGATGCTTATGTCACCTTGTTGAAGTGAGCACACAGGAATCTGTACAGTGGGAGTCCCCTAAATAAACCACCACAGCCAGGGGAAGCTCAAAGGCGAAAGCACAAAACAGGCCAAAGGTCAGAGAGGGGTCTGTGGCTGCTGATGGTTTCTATCGGGCTGAGTGTGGTGCAGTCTGTGTAGTTTTGTTCATGTGTTGAGCTATGCCCTGGTGAACTTTTCTGAATGTGTTCCTTACATCCCTGCAAACCAGGGAAGGAGCAATACCAAGTAGCTCTCCTTCCATCTTCCTACCATGCATCTGTTTAGACGAGCCCTTCCCTGGGAATCCTCTGGTAAGCAGGGAAGGCAGAAACAGCAGCCTTGCTGGTGTGGTTTGGGAGGTGGGGGAGGCTGAGTGAGTGCGGTTGGAGCTGAAGCCTGATGGATTTCAGAAGTCCAGCGTGGCACCCTGCAGAGGGAAGCAGCCTGCTGGGTCACGGAAGTGGCTGGAAATGAGACCCAAGCATATCTCCTGGGAAGGGTGACAAGACACCAGGGGGACCAAGACTACTATGCCATCTTCCCCACCTGCCAGCAGCCAAGCTGCCGGGTAGAGGGTGGTGTTCGGCCCCCAGCCCGCCTCCCCAGGCTGCTGGCCAACCTAGTGTAAATATTATTACACTCCCACGCATCTGAAGGACGTTAATTATTAAAACACATGCCACCCAGGGTAGTGCACTGTAATTAGGTTCAAATTAAATTAGCATCCTCTTGTAATTAGGACATCAATAACCACTCTTGAGGCTCGAGCACTCAAGCCCCTCCCTGACGCTTCCCACCATGGGCTAATGCAAGAAAAAAGGGGTCCATTTGACTAACTCTCTTCAGGATGTAGGGATAATCAAGGCAATAAATAAAGGGAGGCAGCTGGTGAGACCTTCCCTCCACTGCCTGCCCTCTCTGCTGGCCCTTCGTGTAGCAGAGAAGAAAATGATGGCACTGAGAAGGGGCTTCAAGTCCCAGGATCTCCCTCCCTGTAGCCATCAAAGTCAGAGATGAGCATCTCTGTCCTCACCTGTCAGACCAACTTTCTCTTCTTCCCCTGGGAAGTTTCTCTAGCCACTTGAGCCAGGGGCTTAGACCCTTGAGACTCCAGGACATTACTGGGTTTTCTTTGTGTACAGCACTGGCTGCCTCCCGGCCTAGCCTACAGGTTCTGGAGGACCTCAAAATAGCCCTGACACTTTGCTGGACCCAATGCTGTGCTAAGTGCTTTCTGGGTATTAATCTGTCTAGCAGAGGCAAGAAGGGAATGAACAACTGGGGGCAAAACTGGAAAAGCACAGAGAAGGGACAAAATCCATGGTTCCAAACCTAAGGAGCGAGTCTAGAAGTCTGGGGATTCTGGGGCTTGCCTGCAAGTGCTGATGCAGGAAGAGCATAGACGGGGACAGAACAGGCCAGCGCGTTTGCATACAAGTGTCTCCTTCATCTGTACCCTTAACATGGGACTCCTCAGCAGTTCCTCCACAGATGTGGCAGAGCGAGGCGCAGCAGGCTGGAGCCTGCAGCAGAGGATGCCTACCTGGTGCCTGCCCTGACCTTTGTCTAAACTAGCCTTGGAAGAGAAAGGAAATAAGAAGTGGGAAGGCTCAGGGATAATTTCATCTGGAAAACTATGGAAGGCTTATCCTTGGGTGCAGACGTAACCAAGGCAACAGTTCCGACGGGGAGATGGTTTCAGACCCTTTTACATAGAGTGGGTTGGCACCTTGCCCCTCTGCCGACTGCGCTCATTGTGAATGCACAGCGCCCTGCCTGGAGGCCTTACTGGGAGCACTGTAGAGTGTAAAGAAACGAGCTGGGCATTCATTCTCTTCTCTGTGGACCCAACGATGTGAAGCCATGGTAGAAGCATGACTGCCTATTGGGGGAGTGGGGGTGGTGACAGGGTCACCTAAGTAGCCACCACTCTGAGGATTTGGTGGACAACCCCAAGGGCTGTGCAGAGTCCTGGGGCTGTGGTTCCCTTGACTGTACAGGCTCTGAGACACATCCTTGTTCTCAGCAGCCCTGAGGGGCTCAAGAGAGGAAAGCAAGCACAGGAAAGGGTTCCTGGGCTGACTCCGTGTTTCTCCCTAACCATTCCCCCTGTGTCTCATTTTTCAAAAATGTACTATTATTGTTCTTTCAAGACAGGGTCTCTGTATAGCCCTGGCTGTCCTGGCACTGGTACACCAGGCTGGTCTCTGCCTCCAGAGTGAGGCATCTTAAAGGCTTGTATCACCACCATCAAGCTCAAAGATGGATTTATTGTTTTTTATAAATTATGCGTATGTGTCTGTGTGTGGGTACGGCCACAACAGTACAGGCTAAAGGCGCTAGAACCAACCTCCTGGAGGCGGAGTTTACAGATGGCCGTGAGCTGTCTCACCTGAGTGCTGGGAACTCGACTCAGATCCTCTGCAAGAGCAGTACGAGCTTTCAGTCGCTGAGATACCGCTCCAGCCCTTCCTGCTTGGTTCTGACCATTTTGCCTCCCATCCGACACAGGCACCCAAGACCAAGAGGAACACCCCTCTGTCCAGAGATGTGTCCTGAGCGGAAGCTCATGTGAAGGCTGTCCAGTGTCTGGGTGGGATGTCTGGCTTGTGAGGGAAAGCCAGCCTACTTTCACTGGTGCCTCACACTAAGGCCACGGCAGTTTGTGAGTATCATCGTGGGTCAGAGAGGCAGAAGGTCAAGTCATCAGATTTTATCAAAATATGTGTGTAGGAAGGGCAGGGCCACATGCCTGAGATGGGTAGCCTGTGTTCACCCCTCAGAATGACCTACAAGTGGTGGGATTTCACCGCCATTGCGTGGCTGCTCTGGGCCTTTCCCAGTCCTCAGTTATGGACTATAAATGGTTCTGCATAGCTCAACCTTGCATGCTGAGTGCATGGCTCTACACTCAGTAGAATAAGAGCTAGCTTACAGCAACAGATCTTCCAGAGCAAGAGACAGCTCATAGCAACACACTTTCTTCACTTGATCTGGGATCCTTCTCAGAGATGCCTGTTACTTCAGCCCTATTCTCCAAGGGCTTCTGTCTTTGTCTGTCTGTCTGTCTACCAATCTGTCTATAATGGTCTTGGGGATTGAACCTAGGGCCTCATGCATGCTAGGCAAGCAACTGTATCATTAAGGTATAGGCCCTGCCATTTTTAAGGTTTTTTTTTTTTTTTTTTTGAGATAGGACAGGTCTAAGTTGCTCAGGCTGACCTTGAACATAATATAGTCCAGGATGGATTTAAATGAACGATTTTCCTTTCTCAGTCTCCTGAAGATGGGGTCCAGCTCAGTGGTAATCCAATGTGAGCCCACGGTAGAAACTGGAACTCCTTTGGGGTCCTTGCTGGAATCATGCTGTGGATGAGCCTGAGGGGCACTGTGTTGAAGATGTCTGCTCTCCTGCAGGATGGCTGTGGTCGTACTGACCAGGCTTCAGGGCTGCCTAGAACTCTATGAGCAGCCTTGCTTTCAGGACTAAGCTCAGGCTTCCTCCTGGCTGGGGCCAAGAGCCCAGTGTTCTAGCTCTACCAGTCTACCAGTGAGGCTGCAGACAGCAGGTACTATTTTATTGGGTCTCAAAAGCTTTAAATACAGAACAGGCTGGTGAGGGGGCAGATATGGACACACTGGAATTTGAGAACGGACATATCAGAAATCACATAATCAACACTTAGACAGAGCTCGGGAAGAAAGGCGGTCTGGGGGAGAGGTGGGTGCCAGCTGACAGCTGCCTCTGTGTCACGATTATATCCTTCACTAACAAAGTCTTTCATGGTTCTTTCCTGATTTGAAAACAATTAAAAAAAAACAAAACACTGCCCTCTCTCCCCAAATAAAAATACAAAATCATCTGGGAGAGACTGGCTGGCAGTACCCCTGTGCGGGGCTGCCCCCAACAAGCCTCAGGCTCTCCAACCCAGCTCCAACGCCACCCATGATAGAGGAGGTTTCTGTACACTGAAGCAAGCTGGACCCAATCTATATTCCCCCAACCAGGTCTGGAGTTGACAAAGCTTCCTGGCTGAGGGAGAAGGTCTGGCATCAGCGGTGCTGGGGGCCAGGCAAGTTCTCCTTAGCGACTGTAGCCAAACTCATCCGCGTCATCAGCTCGGAAGTCTCCATAGCGCCACAGGTTCAGCTATGAGAGAGGGAGACAGAACATGGTTCTTCAGGGATGTGTGACCCAATGGAAGCCACAAGGCCACACCTCTCAAACTCAACCCCTCCAGGACCCCCAGGCAAGAACTCACCCGGGCACTCTTGGCTGATTCTTGGGCATTCAGGTATTCTGTGATCTGAGGGACATAAGAAGATGGGAAGTGTTCAAGACGGATGTGTTCTTGAATGATCAATCAAAAAGTGCTGCTGCACTGCAGGTCAGTGGCCCCCAGAGGAGACTAGCACTTAGAGCCAACTGCAGGCTGTACAGTCACATTGCTCCCTGGGATTGCTCAACTTTGCACTGGCTAATCCATGTGCTTGTAGGTCTCTTCCCTTCATGTCCCCCTGGCTATTTATTCCACTCTCTGATAAAAAAAAAAAAAACTACCTTCTACATGCCAAGTACAATGACTCCCATTTAAAATCACGCATTCTGCTCCTGATCCTCTGGACTAGACTTCTATTTCCCCCTTTCTACCACAGTTAACATCTTGTGACACTTTATTTAACTTATGTTCACTGTCTCATGCTGGAATATAAATTCTACAAGGTAGGGGTAGGGTTTGTCTATTTTCATTATAGATAGTGGGCAAAAGGAATTCTAGGTATCAGAGACATTATAAACAGCTTCGTGTGAGGACATGAAGATAATCAATGCCTCTGACACTAACCAATGCCCACACACCAACAAAACACCATGTGGACCTATGGGGCGGGAACAGAGGCCAGGCAAAAGAAGGGCCTGGAAAGGAGAGCAATGAGCTGAGCGAAGAGATACAAACCGGAAAGGCTGGAACTCACACACTGTGCTTCTCAGTGTAGAAGTGGGGGCTACCTGCTTGTTGTCTAGTCAGTTCCAGCCTGAGAGCTACGTAGCTGAGCATCCTATCAGTCTTTCTCTCTAGAATGTTCATAGATTTGTCACAGCTGTGAGGCAGGCTGGCCTACAAAGAGGCCATGGCTAATGCTTACAAGAGGTTAGGAGACATTCACAGTACCAAATGGAGACACTGCAGATGATTCAGAATAGACACACAGCAGTCGACAGATGAAAAGAGCAAGGGGAACTGACCGTGGTCAACTCCAGAGGGTAGCTAGTAGTCTCTTCATCTCATGAGCCCAGCTTCTCAAGGATGAACCCCAATCTCATCAATGGGGGTTCCTAGTAACCTGAGTCAGCCTGGGGCTTTCCAAGTAGACTGGAGGAGCCTTGTGATAGAGTCTTTTGGAACATTTATAGCTACCACATGGCTATGGGTGGTCCTGGGCAATATGACTTGGAGACTGTATGTTAGCAAAGAGGACTGGGAGGGAGCCAGGTTCTGACCCTCTGCATTGCTCCTGGCAAAGCTCCCTAGCCTGTCGACTGGGGCACATACAGGGAAACTTTCTGCTCTAGTTTGCAGCTGCATTCTCAGCCAAACCCGCAGCCAATTAATTTGTGCTTTAATTAGATTAAAAAAAAAAAAAAAACCCAACAAACCCAAATCCATTATCTTTCCCCAGCAGGACCAGGAGGCTGGTGGCTTGCTTGTTTGCTTCCCCACTGGCTCTGGGTGTAGTCCCCAGTCCCTCATCTGTGATACTGCTGATGGTGCAGGCCTGTGCTGAGGGCCTACTTCCAGGGTGGAGCCCCTCTCCAAGTCACGTACCACTTTCTGGAACTGCTTCTCTTTGCGCACCTCCACCATGACCAGTCCTTCCTTCACCAGGCCCAGTCCCACATCGCCTTTAGAGTCTGCAAACTGCAGAGTGACGTGGGGGCAACTGGCGCTCAGGTGCTCCACGTTGAGCAGGCACTGAGTGTTTTGGATGTCCCGCACCACGCTGTCCACAGCATCTGTGCGAGCGTCCTCCTGGACAGGGATGTAGCCATGTTATTGAGGGGTATGGGTGAAGGTCAAACAACAGCTACCCGGGTCTCAAGCAGGTCCTCTGACCTCTAGCAGAGCCTGTGACTCTCCCCTGTGGTGTCTGTGAGCGACAAACAGGTCCTGGACACGAAGAAACCCTTCCTCTACCCAAACCAATTGCACAGAGAACATTTTTATATTCAAGTTTTGGGCACCACTCATCTGGCTTGTTTCTGAGGAAAAGTGGCTTTTCTTTGCCCCAAACTTGCCTAATGACTGGCCCTCTCTAAAGTTCTACAGTCTGACCCTATCAGATCTGTTACTACACTAGCATCCTGGATTGTCGTCATAGCTCCCCAGCCTCACACACTCCACCAGCCCACCATGCCTTTTGTGGTCTGTTTTCCCTTTGGCACATTTCTGTGAGCAGTCAGGAGGTTAAGGGTGATGGCTCCCATCTTTTCACTGTCGATGGAGGTGGCTCTACACATACTGCTCACACCTTTGCTCTGAGCACCAGTGTCTCCTTGAAGCTCAAGCCCCAGCCTCCTTGCCAGAGCTCTAGGTCTTCTTTCTCTTCTACACTGGACCCTGTGTAGCCCTGTGTAGATCCTCCAAGCCCAAAGTGTTTCTCCTTTCCCTTGGCCAAGAGCAACATATGTGTGTGTCAGGTAAATTCCTGACACACCTCTTTGATATTATCACGTGTCTCTGAGACTGGTCCTCTCCTCTCCTCTCCCTAACCCTCCAAATGGGCCTGGATTGGCTGCTCTTATCTCTAGCCTAGCCTGTTATGGCCATCTCCAACCATTCCTTCTACTTACAAAGCTATCAGAAACACATCTGACCATGTCACACTTCCCTCTCTGCCTAAGGTACAAAGAATAAACTTTTGTTTTGTTTTGTTTTGAGACAGGGTTTCTCTGTATAGCCCTGGCTGTCCTGGACCTCACTCTGTAGACCAGGCTGGGCTAGAACTCAGAAATCTGCCTGCTTCTGCCTCCCAAGTGCTGGGATTAAAGGCGTGCGCCACCACTGCCCGGCTTGAGAATAAACTCTTATCAGGACAGACAAGACCACAATGTCCAGACCCTAAATTACCTTTCTCTTCTCTCTTGCCACTGCTTGCTTCTCATTAAGATCCAGCCGTGGGGATGGAGTCTATTCCAGTGCACCTAACTCCTCAGGTCTACCCACTGCTCAAGAACTAACTGAACTGGTATCAAGTCATCTTGCCTGTGGTATTTTCCCTCAATTTCCAAAGTCAAAGCTACCCACTCACAGCTCCTGATCCTATCAATAACAACAGACAATGCAATACATTTCCATCTTGTGCCAGGCAGTGAGCTGCAACAATGGCTATGCTGATAGTCCCCTCTGAATAGGATGGTGTCTATACTCACATCTTGGGGCACCTGGATGAAGGCGAAGGCATACTCTGTGGCTTGAGCTGGCAACACACGAGTGCTGAAGGCAGGTGGTAGGGTACCCAGGCGGGTGGACGGCAGGATCTCTCTCTATAGAGGACGCACCAGGAGGACATCGTCTCACACACACACACTGATGCCCCCTTGAGCACCCAGGTGGGTAGACAGCAGGAGGACATCATCACACACACACACACACACACACACACACACACACACACACAACTGATGCCCCCTTGCTTCAAGCAGAGCCCTCTGCACCAGGCTGCTGGACACTTCTACTTTGGGCCTCTCTAGCTTGTTCCACGGCTCGGTTCCATTTTGCTAGTCTTGTAGGCTTCTCTAGCTGGTAAAACCAACGTTCTTCCTTCCCTCTAGTCCCCTTCGCTCTGCCACACGGGCTCCCTTCTAGTACTCCATAGGGCAGGGTGTTCACATCGAGAAGGATACTGGCAGTACCGGGCATGTGTATGGTTCTGGCCCAGGAAGGTGGAGTCATTCCAGCCTGGCAGTACCTCTTCACTACATGCTCCCAGGTAAGAAGATGAGAATATGGCCCTACTTCCGGACTTCCTGCTAGCAGATCCTCATGTCTTATCCTTGAGCCATGAAAGGACAGTAGACAGCCACTGCCACACCTTAGAGCATCAAGTCCTTTAAGGTCTATCAGTGTTTACCTGTGCTTTGTGGTTGTTCAGGGGGCCTGGCCTCTTTTATGAAGAGTAGAGGTGACCAATATATATGTCTCATCAGTTAGCTTAGCAGGAATTTGAGAGAGGGACTTGACCAAGGAGGCTGCTGTGCCTGACGGTCCCTGCCTCGCCTGCTCTCCACCCTGGTCCCAGCACTCACATTGCCGTAGTCGATGTAGAAGACATGCACTTTGGCAGGGGACTCCACTTTTTCTACCCGGGCGCGGTACCTGCAACGGCACCAAGGTCAGAGCTTGTAAGATAACGCTAAGAACCTGATCTCCCTGGGGACCCGGCCTTTCCTGCCCAGGGTCCCTTGGTGTTACAGGGACAGTTTTCAGACCAGGGAAGCCCAGCCTCAGGGAGCTGTGGGCAGCATCTATAGGAGTTGGAGTGGAGCTGGTGGCACAGGAGGAAGAGGAGAAGCACATGGAGCAGTTTAATATGTCCTTGGGGCATAAAGCAACAAGAGTAATGACTAGATTGATGTCTGCTGTTTAAACCCAGCACACTAAACAGCACTTGTAATTAGCCAGCAGATCTGTCTGGGAGGCCTCAGCAGGGAACACATCCAAGTCACTCTGTCACCCTGGGAAGGCCACAAGCTCTACTCTTGGTAGATCATACACGAGTGACCTTCCAGCCTAGATGTACAACTGCTTCTATCCCAGACAGGAGAGGTGGAGGGCGGGCTGGCTGGCTGCTCTGTGCTCACTGTGAACAAACCTCCAACTGACTCCTGACATCATTCTTCCCGTGAGGGCAAGGGCTGGGTTGGAAGGCATCAGCTGCCAGCATTACTATATTGGTGTCCTCAGAGGAGAGGGAGGGACACCACTTTATTCTGCCACCTCTGGAGGCTGGTTAGATGACAGTCCCCTGACCCCCGTCTGAGGAGGGATACCTTGAAGATCTGGCAGAGGCTGTTACCAACAACCCCACAGAAAGGAAATGCCTGCCGGTGTACAGGCCTGTGCCCCAGGATATTTCTCCATCCTACGTAAGTGCCATTGCCCTGCTGTTCCAAGTGGCTCACCATTCTCCATCTACAAATTTGGCAATGCAGAACTCTCCGCGGCGTGGGGCGTAGGAACCCTCAACAGGAGGGTGGCTGGAGATGTCATTGCGCATGTTCTCCATCAGCTTTTCCAGCTGGGTGCCTGCAGGAAAAAGAGGGCAGTGAGGACTTAGGAGCCTCACTCCTGGTGAACCTGGGGACCAAGAACGGTGTGAATTTCCAGGGGGCTTGAGCGCTGGCTACCTCAGCCTATGCAACAGAGTCCTTTGTGGCTTTCACTCAAGAGGCTTCATGACAGCCATATTCAAAAGCAAATCTGGTGACTTGCTAATACCAGTGTCTTGCATGCACTGTACTGGCCATGGCTAAAGGAGCCCCGGGGAATTGCCTATGCCTTCTAAATTCTTTTTCAAGTACTGGGGATGGAACACAGGGCCTGTGCATGCTAGGGAACTTTCCTATTACTGAGGTACATTTCTTGTGGCTAGGTCTTGACTGAGAAGGTAGGAAGGAAAATAAGACACTGAACAAGTCAGGAAACCTAGAATAAGGGCTGGGACTCTGGACCCCATGATTAGCAGGAGCCACTCTTCCCAATGTCTCTTGGGGGAAAAGGATGGATCACTTACAAGCAGACAGGAAAGGGTCTCAGAGTCAGAGCCTTGAAAGATGGCAAGTAGTTCTGAGTGGGGCTCAGAGGCTCCAGCTACTCACAGGCACTCTGACTTCTGTCACCTTGCAGAATTTATGTGGAACAGCACTTCCAGTGCTGCCAGGCTAGGGTCCTCGCTTCTACCTCTTCTCAGCAGGGAACAGCGCCCCACTTTCCTGCCTGATCTCCCTGGCTGAGGGTTGCAGCCTTGTTGCTTACCTATAGCTACACGAGCAGCTCTGGCAGTACCTGAGGTCTCATTTTCCTTCTCTGGCTCCTTCCTGCAGTGCCCTCCCTAGCCCCGCTTTGCTGGGCATCAGCTCCCTGTGGCCTGTCTTTTTCTGGCCCTTCTAGCCCTGATGCTAGTTCAGCCCCCCTCACAGCCTCACAGGTGAGGACAGGGCTGGTGGTAGGTAGTCTAAGTGTGGCATTCCTTTTTCCCTTCAGGGCTGAGGCCACACTGTAACAGGTGCAGAACACATATTCTTTGTGGTTAAACTTGCCACCATCCACTGTGTACGTTCCTTGTCTGTGTTTATGCTTTTGCCATTACACTGTGAGCTCCTCCAGGGCACAGACCATAGCTTATACTTGATTGTTTACTTGCACAAGCTTAGTAGGATCCCCAGTGCATGCAGGGTGCTTAATAATTCAACCATCCTGAAATGATCTCTGCATATGCAACACACGTCGCCTTCCTGGGCTGCTGTGCACCCACGGTCCTGGCACGCATTCGATTGAGTGGTGAGGCCTCGGGGCTCCTCCAGAGTGCTCCTTGCCCACAGATACCCGAGCTCCAGGCATTGGCTTCGGAAGCAGCCTTTACACTGACAGGTCTGAATTTGGTTTACTTTTAGTTTATTGGATTTCTAGGTTCCCAGGCAACAGGAAGACACAGGCTCATGCCTCCTGCCAGCAGCCACAGCCTCCTGGAGGTCCTTATACAGGGTCTGATTGGTCACTTGAAGTTAATGTTTTTATTAGACCCTCTGCGAAGATGGGCTTTAACAGAAAGGGGGCAGGCTGAAAGGATGTGCCCTGAGTCTCAAAGGTTCAGAGAGGGAAGCTATAGGCCCTGGGCTTATTGCCATGGACTGGACAGAACCACCTGAGGGCTGCAGCCCCCCTAGTACTCACTACTAGAAGCCAGTGACAACATTCTAGGAATGCTAGCTTTCTATGGGCCTCTTTCTTTCCTATTTCTTCCCTGGACACCACTTTCTCCAAGTATTTTGGCTTTCTAGAGCATCCAGAGACAGCCTGATAGGGTTCCCTGATGAGGGAGTCAGGCAGGAAACTTGTACCTTCAGGCTCTGCCTCTGTGGCTGGAGTCTGTCCCTGCCCAGGGATTGCTTAGAGTTCCTCCCTCGGGCTCTCCAATGGGCATTTTAGTTGTTCCTCTGCTCACTCACAAACCTAATTTCTACTTAGACCCTGTGAAGTGACACTCCTTTCCCACCATGCAGCCCAGTCCTGAAAGCTGGCTGCCCTCAGGAGAAGTGAATCCCTAAGGCTTATCAACCTTCCTTGCCTCCCCAACCCCCTTTCCTCTTCCCGAGCAGAGCCAGCACAGGGTGAGGAAGAGAGAAGCTTCTTTGGTGGAAGAACAGTGTCACAGAAGGAGCTGCTTGGGAACTATCAGAGGGGAAGAGGGGAGGAGGCCGAGACAGGCTGCGGGCAACCTGGAGAAGGTTTGGCAGTAGGACTGAGGAAGCCAGGCAAAAACCGTGTCCTGCCCTTCCTGGGGCTGCCCACATCTGTTATCCCCCTCAGCCAGGATTTGGCTCCTTGCACCCAAAGGTAGCTCTAAGAGCTTGTCCTCTTCTTCCCAACAAAACTGCTTCTTGCCTAGAGCAGGATGGAGAGGAGGGAGGTCAGAGGAAGGAAGAGTGGTGCATGTGGCTGCCGCTAGAATGGTCTCTACTGAGGTGGCCGTCAGTGGTGGACTGAGGATAGAAGCAAGGAGAAGGTTCTTCACAAAGACTGCCAGGGGACAGCTTCCCCTAGAAGCTGCTTGTTGCCATGGAAACTGGCCACTACAACTGTATACTAACTAACCTCTGTAGGAAAAACCCCCTCAAGGAGAGGGACAAGCCTGCACTCTTCTGGTCCTCTGTACGAAGAGGGCTCCCTGACCACATCAGACAATCTGCTCCATGATTCCTGACACACTCAGGCAACAAATCCTCACGCCCAGCCCTGCCAGGGGTGTCTGGGAGTAAAACCATTACCTAAGAGTCTCAGAGAACCATCCAGATGAATCTATAATGCCACCTGTCCTCAGAGGACCTGAGGACCTGCCACATGTCCACTCCAGGGCTCACTTGTGGGTTCCTGAGGTGACACAGGCCAGGTGCGATGGAGGCAGGGGGCCGTAGCAATTGTAAGCTCTGTGGGGGATCTGGGAGGGGGCAGCACACAGGCACTCACCAGTCTCCACATCTTGCACATAGAAGTGCAGGTCATCTGTGATCTCGGTCACAAACACTGGCTTGTAGCTGGCAGAGCGCTCCTTCTCCTCCAGCACAGGCGTTACCTCCTCCACAGGCCGCTCCTCATAGTGGGCCCAGACCTGCGGGTGTGGAAGAGAACACAGGGTAGCTGAGAAGGATGTCGGTGAGGATACCAACCAGGGGCTCTGGGTAAATAATTAGGCCTCGCCCTTGGTTAAGTCTGGGATCACTGCAGGGCTGATTCTGAGCAGGAAAGGTGCAGTCTCTGAAGTTCTAGGCTCGAGGGTCATGATTCTGACAGATATCAAACTGAGTTCTAGGTGATCCCAGAGAGAAGAGTGTGAGGATCCTACCAGTGAGCTGCCTTGGCTTTGGGCTGCCTGCTCAGTCCCTCTAGTTTCAAATCTCCATCGCCCTTCCCACAGTGCTCTGCAAGGTCACTCTGCAGGTGAGTTCTACGGCCACCCTTGTCCCTGAGGCACTCTAGGCTGCAGCAGGGGGGGGGGGGAATTGACTCTGTGCAGAACTGTTTCTCCTGTACTCTGGACTCCTCCACCTCCAGCAGGTTGCTCCGACCTCAGCTTCAGAGGCTGGGCCACCCTCTCCATATTTCCTCTCTTCCTTCCCCAATCCCTGTGCCAGAGCTGCAGCAGCTCAGAGGCTGATTCGACGAGACAGCGCGTCAAGTCCAATCCTGCGGCCAGGAGATTAGCCAAGTAGTGAAGGCCTGTCAGAGCAGGGGAGGGAGGTGGCTCTCCAGCTGAGCAGCAGGAAGTAGGTGGGGAGTCGAGGTGACAGGACCACACATGGCACCAAGAAGACATGTAGAGAGAAGAGGATGGCATTAGCCAGAAACCTGTGCTCACTAGTGCCACGAACCTTCTAAACATTCTCCAAGTATCAATTCAGCTGAGCCTCGCAGCAACCTTTTTGCATGAGTATAACACTATTCCTCTTTTGGAAATGGGGAAACTGATGTGCACAGGTGTGCAGTCAAAAGTAGGCCCCTTGGTGATGGTTGGGTGTCTGGAGGGAACAGGCAGCACAGGGCTCTGGGAGAAGCTTAGAAGGTGTGCGCCTTTACCCTTTATCTTGTATTGACTTTAACAAGTGATCTCTAGGTCTACTTCCTTTGATTAGAACATTACCATCTAGTCACTGACATTCTCAGCTAATGAGCAGGTTCTTGGGTGGCCCCTGGAAGGAGCTGAAGGGCAGGCATGCTACAATTATCGAACCTCCTTGAGTGTACCTTCTTCTGCCTTTCTATCAAAAGGAGAGGCAAGAGTTTCGGGGATATCGAAGGGAATGGCTAAGACCTGTCTAAGCCTAAGTTTTCCATCATTCCACACAGAGAAATGCCTTCCACAATGGCACGTGCAGAGCTTACTCTGACTGGGTTCCAGCTGCCAACATCTGTCTCCATCACCACTACCACTGTTCTCATTCCATCACCCAGGGACTTAAGACGAGCCCCAGCCCCAGCCCTGGTTGGCCAGGAGAAGCAGGCAGTGGAGCACGAATGCAAGCTCTGTCTTCCCTAAAGGTTCAAAGGCCCAAACACCTCAAGCTAGTCAAGCTCTCTACGACAGGATAGGATAGTGACAGAAGCTTTCAAACAAGGCCTTCAGCCCTTTCCTTTAGGCTCCTCTGGCTGGAAGGGGTCAGCTTAGCCAGTCATTCTTATCGACTGGGCTCCCAGGCCCTCTAGAGCCCTTGGAACTCCACAGATCAATAGGGCTCACACAGCCTCTAAGACAAGCCTGTCATCACCGCCCTAAATGGCATGAGCCGCAGCCAGCCACCTCTCTGACCCAGCAGTCTTGCCCTTCCTGCCAGCACCCATGCTTCTCACCCTCAATCTCTCAGCACCCCGGTGCGGGGCCATGCTTGGGTTGTCTGCAGCCGCCCTTCCCTCCCCTCCCTGCTCTGCCTACTCCTCTAGCTGCCTCCCTTCTAGCTTGGTAAGGAGATGAGGCCTCTGTGCTGGCTGATGGAGAGGATCTGAGAGTCATTCAGAGACCAACCCTCCCCCACCCTACTTCCTGGGCCATGGCTGCTGCGGAGGGCTCTCCTCAGCTGTGTTGATGAATCTGCAGCTGACTGACAGGGTGAGAGCAGAAACTGCTAATGAGTCCTCAAGTGAAAGAGCCCCAGGCGACAGCACCAGGTTTCCTCCCTGGGGAGAGGGGGTGGAGCTTTGTTCACCACAGGCTCAGGTGGGCAGCATGCTGAGGTCACCAATGACGCAAACGAAAGCCTGATAGACCCCTTCCCCTCCAACCCCAGGTGGGATAGCTCACCTGGCAGAGGGAGTACTGCCACCTGGGCTGAGAAGACAATGAAAACAACGTGCCTATCTAGGGAGTGGCAGGCACCACGGGCTGCTGAGAATCTGGGGGTAAGAGGGAGAGCTGCTCCTCAGGAAAGGAACCTTGATTCTAAGTGGGAATTCAACTCTTTGGATTTGGCTTTTTGGGCAGCAGAGCCCACAATGGTTCCTTGTTTTTCTTAGGGGAGAGGGGGCAGCAGCTCAGCTATTCCTTGGGACTTGGTGCCCAGTGGTCCTAGGCGAGCTGGCAAATTCAGCATATCTTTTTGTTGTTGATGGAACCAGGTTTGCTGGGATGGGTGTGGTCCTCGCCCTTAGAATATGCTTCAATTGGCTGATAATGCTCTTGTGGCGAGCGTGAGGAAAGACAGACACACTGGCCAGGCCCCTGTCAGACAAATGC
Organism: Montemys delectorum; assembly: GCA_019843815.1. Classification (NCBI taxonomy): domain Eukaryota; kingdom Metazoa; phylum Chordata; class Mammalia; order Rodentia; family Muridae; genus Montemys; species Montemys delectorum. The sequence goes on along the minus strand of JADRCD010202338.1, from coordinate 48,617 downwards.
TACCTGTCCACAGCCTCAGCAAGCCTCGAGCTCACACGCCCGCTATGTCCCTGTTTGAAGGAATATCTGGGGTGGATGCTGCTTTTCCTAGACCCATGGGAGCTGACCAGGAAAATTCAAAGGTCTTTTCTAGAAGGAGCAGTAACTGTGTACAGAGTCACTCCCAGGCTCTTGGCAGAAGGAGGGGCTGGGAAAGACCCCTTTTGGCCAAGAAGGTATGAATATTGGCTCAGCAGCAGGGCCCAGGCACATGAGGAGCCTGGTAGTTAGTCTCTCCTGATCTTGGGTCACTTGTGAGTGTGTTCGTGTGGAGATGTCTTCCTGAAGTCTGATGGTGGCAGTTAGGGTTTATGGCCAGGCTAAAGAACAGAATCTCGGGCTGGCGAGATAGCTGAGCGGGTAAGAGCACTGACTGCTCTTCCAAAGGTCCTGAGTTCAGATCCCAGCAACCACATGGTGGCTCACAACCACCCGTAATGAGATCTGACGCCCTCTTCTGGTGCATCTAGAAGACAGCTACAGTGAATTACGCCAGAGCCAGCCGGGCTGGAGCAAGCGGGGCCGGCAGAGGTCCTGAGTTCAGTTCCCAGCAGCCACACACATGATAGCTCACGGCCATCTATACAGTTACAGTGTGCTCATACACATAAAATAAATCTTTAAAAAAAAAAAAAAAAGAACAGAATCTCTTCTGCTACAAAGTTTGGGTCATGGTGGATCTGTCTTGGGGCAAGGCACTGCTGTGACCCTTCACAGCTCTAGCTCAGACCGAGATCCTTCCCTTCCCTGCTCCTGCTGCAGGCTGTTCTGCCAAGCAAGTTTCTGATTTCATCAGGTTCCTTCTATATCTGGAACTTAACCAGGGTCTCCTTGTTGCTGCAGCTGTCACAGGGTAAGACCCTATTATGCTGGGCACAGATGTAAGTCAGAATGGGTTAGGAGCAGAGGCTGCCTCTCCTCCTGGTTCCTGGTCCTCCATCCTTGCTCTTTTTGTGTTTTTCCCAGGGAGCCCCAGACCCTCCTCCTGGCAGGAGAGAGAAATGTGTACAGGGACTCCATTGGCTGTTTAAATCCTATTTAATATCCCTGCTCGCTAGGCTCCAAGGGTGTGGCTGGCATGGCGCCTTGGTGGCAGAGGCCTTCAAACACACAGCAGGGAGGCCAAGCTCAATAAAAGCTAATCAATGGCCAATCCAGCCCTGTTCAAGGCCCTGCTGGGATGAGAAAGGAGGAGGGAGGAGGGAGGGGGGTATATATCTGTAGGAGGGTATCTGCCACCTGTGATTCTCTCCTTGTTCCTGCCCAGAATCACTAAGTATAGAGGAAAGGGAGGGTCTTATGGGGCACGGGGTGGAATTAAAATACACCCAGGAGAGAGGCAGCTAAGGTCCCTAGCTAGCCTCCTGAGGAGGCAGCTTCTAGGCTTCACTACCATCAGGTTCCTCCATTTAGATATACTCACTAATGCATGCACGCACAAGTCGCTGTCCAAACGGCTCTACACGCACTTGGTCTTAGAGTCTCTAGGCATTTACTCTCCTGGTTTGGCCTGTATGTATAGACACTTACACACTGTGAAGGAACTGTGTGGAGTCTTTTATTCCTCCGCAGTGAAGCAGCCTTCAGGAGGTCACAAGTGGGAAATGCTGAGGACATCTGAGATACTCAGGTTGCAGCTGGCTTCCAAGCCCTCTCATCATCACTAAGAGGCTCTGTAGACAGAGCTGTTCTCCAGAATGAGCTCACTGGGAGGTGGAAGGCCAAGCTGGTTCCTCTGGATCCTAAGTGAACTGGGCTTTGCTGTAGAGGGACTCATGGGAAAGGTGGCCCAGAATAGAGGGTTGGGTACTGCATTTTAATTGGACTGGAATAAAACGTGCAGCTCATGTAAGTGATTAATCACTCCTTAGCATCATCAAGTGGCAGCAACAGAATGACAATTTGGGTTCTTTGAGACAAGTCTACTGTGTGGTAAATGAAGATGCCTCGTGGTATAACTGGCAAGGAATCCAGTCAGCCCCTCAAGGTGGATACCACTCCCTGTCTTTACCAAGTCCACTCTGAGTGGACAGGGCTGAGGAGGCAGGCTCCAGGCTCCAGTGAACTCCATGTGTGGAGTTGTGGCCCAGGCAGAGGTGCCTTTGGTTCACAGCCTTGGCCCTCAATGCTGCCATCTGGCCCTCCAGTCCCCTGCCGAAGACAGACGACACAAGGGTGGCAGTCCTAAAGCCACACTGTCCTTCCTTGTGGAAGCCGAGGCTGCCTGCATCTCCTGCCACCCTCAGGGGACAGGGTTTAAAGTGAGCAGGAAGAAGGGTGTGTCCTCTGCCGCCCAGAGGCAGCCAGACTCTGGAGCCCAACCTAGGTTTCTGAGCCACATCCTTCTGGAGTTTGTTCTTTTGCCACCAAAGTATGCGACACCTTTCCCAATTCTCAGAGGATGACTAAGACAGGGGTCCCTAGGTCCAGTACTGAAAGAGGAGAGAGGCCCTGAGCCAGGAAGTGGCTGCTGTGACCTGAGAAAGAATATGGTGTGTTTAGGGGCACAAAGCCCCCAAATGCCTATTAGCAGGTTATCTTGGCTTTGGGAAGCAAATCTCAAGCCAGATGGCTGCCCTATGGGGAAGAACATATTTATTCTTGGAACAATTTATGGTTTAGCATGGCTGTCCCACGAAACCCTCTTTAGGCACAGAGGAGCTCTGACAGATTGGTGGCCGGCTGATTTATCCTGCTATTAGGCAGGCTATAAGTCAATGGAGACAGGCTAGTGTGGGAAGGGGCCAGCCCAGCTCCCACCCCAAAGCCACAGAGTTCCTTAATAGTCAATTTGTTTCCAAAAGCTTCTTTGGATCCACCTCCCCTGTCTCTTCAATGTAGTATCTGAGACCGGTTGTAAATCTCCCGTTCTAAGGGCTCCATGCATTCTGTTGGGCTGCTGCCCTGAAGGACAGTAGTAAGGAAATTTAGAGGTGGACTGTCACTCCCTTGATGGGCACTGCTTGAGAAAGGTAGGTTGACCCTCAGGCTCTTCACTAGTGGTGTCCTGGACAGCTCTTCCACTGCTCCGATGTCATCTTCTACAGTGTCTAGCTGTAGGTCTGGGACACCACTGGGGATCTTCCAGACTGACAGCTCTCGCCTACTGGAGGTCTGTGTCTGGTTTAGGACAAAGGTGCCTAAGCTGGTACCTTGCCCTCGGCCCTTCAGTGTACAGGAAGGAGCAGGTAAGAAAAGAGCACAGTCTATACTTGGTACCTTCTCTTTTCTCTGCTTGGCAGCTTCCTCAGCAGACAGGAGAGGCTTGTAGTAGGCGCTCCGCTCAGCAGTGAAGTGGACCTTGGAAAGCGCTTGCTCCACCAGCAGGACAGACAGGTTAGCCCCATCCATGTGCAGCCAGCCAATGAAGTTGCCAGCCTTATCCATGCTCTCTACCTCCACCTCCACCTGGAAACAAAAGACAGGGTATATGTGTCAGCTCATGGGCACAGTTCTGCAAGCTCGACGCTCGAGAATGGCACCAAACTCACTTCCATATTCATTCTATGTAGCAGAAGCAGCTAGAGCCAAAGAAGTCCTGAGTGGATGTACTGTTGACATGGGTGTAGCCATGTCAAGGACCCCAGCGCCTTTGCCCCATGGAAGTGGCAAAACCTTCTCTAAGTGAGGCTCAGAGAGATGGCGAAGCCT
>JADRCD010202338.1:0-44827 GCA_019843815.1 Montemys delectorum | reverse complement strand
GAATGCTGACAGTGTGCAGAAAATCTCCACTGTCACTTTCTCCCCACCCCTGCTTACAGCCTGAAGACTGCTCCTAAGGAGATTAGCTAAACCTGCCTCCTTGTTCAGCTGTAGGTAAAAATCCTGCCTTCCTGTTTATTTCAGTGCAATAACCCCGAGTCTCGGTTCAACCGTATAGAATCAAACACATTGTGCTTCGGCTTCTCTATCAGAGAGCCCATGCCACACGATCCCAGCTTTTCTGTGTTGTGTGTCTGTCTGTTCTTTATGTCCTCACTGACCCACTTAGGTCAATGCCTGCAGCTGTGCAGAGCGCAGCACTCGAGACTCATCGTTCTGCTTTCTCTTCCCCCTTCCTTTTGGCAGAGAGCTGCTGGGGTGCACCTGCCTCACTTTGGCTGAAGGAGGACCTCTGCTTAGCTGTGCGTGTGTGTGTGTGTGTGTGTGTGTGTGTGTGTGTGTGTGTGTGTGTGCTCGAGAGAGTGTGCAGGAGTGAGGGGAGAAGCAGGCTGAACATGGTGCACCCTACCCTTCCTCATCCACCCTAGCTCCTGTGGGGAGGCAGGCAGGCAGGCAGGCAGGCTCAGGAACAAGACAATCCCTGGGGAGAGGGAGACCGAATTCTTCCAGGAAGAACTGAAAGGATTAATGTTTAATGGAGGCAATTAAGGAGGCTTCCAGAAAGCCAGGGGAAGAGAGGAGAGGACAGGTAAGGCAGGAGGGTGTGGGTGGAGCGCATTAGCACAGGGGCAGTTTGGCGGAGCAAAGCAGACAGGTGGGGTCATGAGCACAAGCCCAGACACTGGGTCAGAGCGTGAGGGATCTTAGACACTCTCCATGGAGGGCTCTGTCCCTAGGACCCCAGAGCTGGCACAGATTCAGTTCCTCCAAGAGGGTGGTGCAGGGCTGTGTCTTTTGGGAAGGCTGACCTGCCCCTACCTCAGAAAAGCAATAGCTCATGATAAATTCCTTCCTTGAGTCTCTCTAGACCCTCGTTCTTCCTCAACTATAGGGGCCTTTAAAAGCCTTTGCTGCTAAGTGTAAAAACTTGTATTAATTTAAATGGCTTCAAGCTCGATTAAGCAATAAAACGAATGTCTAAATACCTGGGAATTCTCAAAGCCTGAGCTGGTGCCAGTGGCAGAGGGCAAGAAGGAATGAGAGTGGGCAGTTGGGAAGCAACTAAAGTAGACAGAGGTGCCTGGGTTGGGGAGGGGCAGAGACAAGATAATGGGGATAAAGGGTCAAAGGGGTAGGACCAGGAGGCAGGGCCCTGACCTCACTCTAGTTTTCACCACTGTTTTGGTCCTTAGGCCCATTCCTAGTCCTCTGAAGAGAAATAGCAGTTTAGATTGGAGTGTGGCAAAGGGGATATGCAGAGCCCACTAAGGAAAAGAATGCTAGGCAGATTCCAGCTGGCTTTCTGGTTGAGTTTGCAGGGATGCTGAGAGGGAATGGATGTGGAGCCAGACAGGCAGAACCAGTAACCCGCAGGCAGCCTGACTTGTCTTTTTAAGCTGCCTCTAGCAGGCTAAGCTCACCCTCTCCCTGACTCCAATAGCTGTCTCAAGAGCAGTCCCTCTTCTGAGGTAATAATGCTGGCCCTTCCAGCATCCAGACGTAGGACCTGCCGCTCTTCCTCAGAGCTACATGTAGTGGGAACAACCAGCAGTTAGTGCCTGGTAGATGCTGAGGCAGGTTTCTCTTTTCTCCGAGTCTAGCAACTAGCTTGTGAAGAAGAACAGTTGGTTTGATGCTCTGACCCACCTTGTAAAAGCCCAGGGCCCTGCAAACCCTAGTGTCTTGCAGGGAGAGGACTGGGTGAGTTGAAGAGGCCACCAGGCCTGCAGTAACAAGATAAAACTGTGATGGGCATGATATCACTGTGAAGACCACCTTTCCTTTGTCTTAATTTGCTGAGTTTTATCAAACAGGCTAAGGCCAAAAAGCAGTAGGTCTCAGAGGAACTCGGGGGCGGCAGTGGGAAGAACAGACAGGCTGGTTGCCTTGTAGTTGGAAGCTCAGGGGACATGTGCCCAGCCAAAAGCAAATGGGGCTGGTTCAGTTCCCAGCCAACATGGAATCCAAGCCCATACCAGTCTCCTCCCTCTCTGACCGGTCTTGTTCCACACTTTCAGTAGCCAAGTGTTCCCCTACCAACAACAAACAGACAAACAAAATAGAGGATGACTCCTCTTACAGGGCCACACAGCACCCCTCCAGGCTTGGCAGGTCCCCCAGGCAGCTTGCAGTAGGCCAGTGTGGTTTTCTGCAGCGGGCTGGGCTGTTGGCACTGATGTAAGAAGCACAGAAATGGGTTGCTGAGGCAACCAGGCAGGAACGATCGCTCTCATCCTACACAGTGCCACACTCAGACCTCAATACACATGGCAAACCCTAATCTGACACCAAGTTTTCTGAAGCTAGAACCCAGATGCTTTCTCCAGGGAGAACCTGCAACTAGTAGATATACCTGGGGCCAATCCACCAAGGAGCAGTGGCTTCTCCCTGGCAGGCAATCCCAGATCTCACATGTATCCAGTTTCCTTCTGACTGCAATCGATGTGCTAACTTGGGCTTGACAAGTCCCTAGGCCCAGCCAGCAGCGGAGGAAAGAAATCTCTGGCCTTGGGCAGTGCGCTGCCACCGGTTCTATCTGGGGTTGTAGAGGGAGATAAAGCTGTCACCAGTGGGGCTCAGCTTCCTCTTTCATTGCAGCTGCCAACGACATAGTAATTTCTCAATCAAACAAAGGCTCTCAGGGGAAAGGCTCTCAGGCTACTGTTTGCAGGCTCCTGAGTTACTTGGCTCCTGGTCTCTGCAGTCAAGTCCACCTTCCTAGACATACTTTGGCCTGGATAGGTGCTGAAGTCTGTGACCCTTTTTTTGACATAGAGAATTATGGGCCTCATGAGCACAGGTTAAGCAGGGAGCTCCCAGAGTGGAGTGTATGTACAGCCTTCTCCATTTCTCTTTTTTGACCAACCACCAGGAATCTGTGGTTTAACAGACAGGATCTGCACCTATACAAATTCTAGTTCTCTGTTTAGCTTCAGGATTCCAACTTCTGGGATTTCCTCCTCACTTCCCCCAAGAGAGCCAAGGATGGCTGTGTTCAAAGGCAGCTGTGTAACAGACATGCTCACAGTGAGAATAAGAGGGAGAAGAGAAGAAAGACTAGATACAGACCTTTTTGTTGTTGTTGAGTTTTTTTTTTCTTGTTTTTTTTTTTTTTTTTTTTTTTTTTTAATGAGGCAGGGTCTCATGCAACCCAGGTTAGCCCAAACTCACTTTATTGCTTAGGGATGACCTTGAATTCCTTCAAATCCTGACCTTCTTGCTTCTATCTCCCAAGTGCTAGGATTACGGGAGTATGCCATTATGCCCGGTTTTATTCTTTCTTTTTATAGTACTGGTAATCAACCCAGGATTATGTGTGTACTAGGCTATTCCTTTACTACTGAGGGACAGCCTCAGCCTGCACAGTTCATTTTTAATAGCCATGGTATAACATGGTAGTGTTATAAAGTAACCATGAACATTGAATTAGAAAACACTGATCTGCCAGGCCAGGTGGTGCAAGCTTTTCATTTCTGTACTCAGGAAGCAGAGGCAGATAGAGGATCTCTATGAGTTTGAAGTCAGCCTGGTCTACAGAACAACTTTCAGGACAGCCAGGACTACACGGAGAAACTTTGTCTTGAAAAAAACAAAACGGGACTGGAGAGATTGCTCAGAGGTTAAGCACTGTCTGTTCTTCCAGAGGTCCTGAGTTCAATTCTGAGCAACCACATGATAGCTCATAACCATCTATAATGTGATCTGTTGCCCTCTTTTGGTGTGCAGGTGTACATGAAGATAGAGGGCTCATATATATGTGTGTGTATACACACACACACACACACACACACACACACATAAAATAAATAAATAGATCTTTTAAAAAAGAGGGAAAGAAAACACAAAAATAAAACAAAACAAACCACCAAAGAACAAAGAAGAAACAAAAAAGAAAGAAAGAAAGAAAAAAGAAAAGACTGAACCATTATTCCTAGAGAGAATAAAAGGGTTAGGAATCTGGTGGCCTATTATTACCTGTTTGTCAAATGATTAATATCTAACCTTGTTCTAAATGTGTTCTAAGGTTTAAAGATACCTTATTTAATATGCATCATTGACTCTTTATATTGAGCTCTCAGACAATAGTTCCGTAAGAAATCAGGCTTGAATGACAGTAAGGTAGTATGTATTTTTTTCTTTAAGGTATATACCAGCGGCACTCTTGCTTGGGACCATTTTTCTATGGCAAAAATCACTAAGATAAAGAACTGCTCCCTCCAAAACTCAAGACATTAAACAGATCACAAAGAGAGTAATTTTGTACTCCGAGAGTTAAAACAAGAAGGCAGAATTATCCAGGCATACTACACTGCACCATTAACCCCAGCAATTAGGAGGCAGAGACATCTCTGCAGTCTAGGCCACCCTAGTCTGCACGGAGAGCTCCAGGCTAGCTGGGGCTACGTAAGGAGACCCCAATTTAAAAATAAATAGATAAATAAAAGTCTCAAAAGCCTTAGGCAGTGTGGTCTATGCTTATGATCCTAGTACTGGGAAGGGGAGGTGCATGTAGGAGGACAAGGAGTTCAAGGTCACTTTCAAGTATGTGGCAAGTCTGAGGCCATGCTGGCTCCATGAGATCCTATGTCAAAAAGAAGCCTCAGTATAGCTTGGTTCCACCTGAGCTGGGACTTGCCTGACAAGTAACATAGCCTTCTTGCCACTCTGCATGTTTACAAATGACTGAAAAAGCACGAGAGTTGATCTTGGGGTTAGTGAGCATATAATTGGCAAACACCAAACCTGCAAATGAGGAGGACTGACTACATATAGTTCTATCTAGGGAGAGCTATTCCTTACAAGTTGCCTCAAATTACAGACAGTAGCTGCTGGAGATTTAGTCTTGTGAAATATACAAGAAACTTCCTTGTGCCCAACTGGCAATGTAAACATTAACTGAGCTCTTACCCATGGAGTGCTGTGCAAACTGAAGAAAAAAAAGTAATGTGATACAGTCTCTTCAGCATCTTAGAGTGTTTCTGAAAGGATCTGGACACAAGAGTTTCTGTGGGAGGACTCCTAAAGTGCAGGTGACATCCAGGAATTGAGATCTTAGGTGATCACCATGGACTGTCATACTCTAGGAGTGGGCATGTATGCACATGGGTGGTCATGGTCTTGCAGGTACCCCAGGGTACGCATGTTTACACACAAGCAGACAGATGGAGGAGGCTCTTGTTGGGTATATGACAGAGCTGAGACCTAAGGAGAAATGATACTGGGGAAGGTGAGGATTTCCTAACAGACTCTAAGGGACAGATGGTGCCACTGAGGCAGTGGCTTGGGGTAGCTTGTTAAGGCAGAGGTGCACCCCATTGCCTTACTTGTTCTGTCAGCACCTCTGCTCTCTGCCCTTGATGGTGACAGAGTGACTCTGGGTTTGTTGCTCTGGACACCTGAGCTAGACCAGTCCCAGCGCTGTATCCTGCTTGGTTTCAGCATCATTTTTGGCACCACCTGCAAAAGGCCATCCAATGAATACTTGGAGAATCAGTTTGCTTCTTCTGGCTTTTAGGGACCTAAATGCAGCACAGAGGTTAAGAATGTGGAGTGTGGAGATAGGTGGCCTGAGTTCAAATCCACTTACTACCTGTTTGCACTTTGGTGAATCGTTTAACTTCTTTGTGCTTTAAAAACAAAACAAAACAAAACAAAACAAAACAAGAAACAAAAAACCAAAAAGCAAAAAAACCTTGCTAGAAGCTTGGGGAATTGCAGCAGTTATCTACCCAGAGGGCTGGTTATTATGATTAAATGAGTCCAATGTAAACGTTTCTCCATCATTTTCTCTGCTGCCTGGTAGGGGCACCTGTTTCATGTTCAAATGTCTTCATCCTACAGCTAGAATGTCAGTTCCACCAGGGAATGAAGCTTTTTTTATACTAAAATTTTTTTCCAGAGCTTGGGAGCACCTACTTGGGTTCAGGGATTAGAAAGTACATGGCTTTGGGAATCTGAAGGACTGTGGTTCAACCCTTAGCACTAGTTGTGATTTTGGGGGCAGGATAAACAATCTCTTCTGGACTCTTTTCCTTAACCATAGAACAAGTAGAGGGAGATGTGTGTAGTAAGTGGGGTAACAGGAAAATGCTCTTCTCCTGTCAACTAATGTCAAGAGCTTAGGGGCTGGTTCTACACCTCTGGGTTATACACAGAAGGTGTTTTCCTTGGTCAAACTATATACTGAGCTCTGAACATTTGGGGACCAATCCCTGCTTTGTGAAGCCCCGCCATTCTCTGACCTCCCTAAATATCCTTGGGTTTCTTATACTGGGGGTCCTTATAAGCAAGTGAAGGGTAGCCAAATGGGGTTGACAGGAAGTGCTCAGGTATGGGTCACTGTCCCCGAATTCACCCCAACAGACAGATGCCTACTTGCTTAGTGTGTGTGTGTTCTCCTCACCATCAAGCTAAAGGGGGTGGGAGCTGACAGCCAACCATGCCCAGGGGGATAAAATACTAGACACAGTGGACCCAGTCTGCCTGTGGGCTAGGGCAGCCAAGGGGACCTTCTGCCTCACAGTGGGACACACCCTCCTGCTCCCAAGCACATTAATGTGCTACTAATGAAATTGTTCTGGCTTATTTACCAAATTAATAAAATGGCACAGGCTGTTAATCTGCATGTCTCCTAATTACTGAGGAAGAGCTCCTGGTGCCCAGGCAACACACACACCTCAGTGCCCACCCAGCTGGGCTGTGGGCTCTTTTCTTTCTGGCTGAGGCTGGGTAAGGACGGCAAGAAGAGTGAGGGGAGGGAGGGAGAACTGGGAGCAACCACCAGTACAATGGCTTGGAGCAGAGGGAGGATGGTGGTGGCCAGCAATTTGTGTCATTTCTACAGCTTCTCTTTCAGTGGCCTCTGTGCCCTCACTTCCAGAAATATATACTCAGTTTCTGTCTCCGCCTTCAAATTGTCCCCCTTTCCCCTCTTGTCTGGATTCTGTCCAGCTCCTTAACACAGGAACTACTTCAATCAGACAGGCAGTGGGGCTGAGTCATTCTCCTGCTCTAAGCAGGAGCATATTCCCTGCCTGGGGTGCAATGCAGGCGGAGACAGAAGCTGCCTCTATACTTCTGCAACCGAAAGTATAGACCCAATTTCTGTCTCAGCCTGCATTGCACCCCAGGCAGGGAATATGCTCCTGCTTAGAGCAGGAGAATGACTCAGCCCCACTGCCTGTCTGATTGAAGTAGTTCCTGTGTTAAGGAGCTGGACAGAATCCAGACAAGAGGGGAAAGGGGGACAATTTGAAGGGAGAGAGAGAGAGAGAGAGAGAGAGAGAGAGAGTCCCACTGGGGTGGGAGACACTATAAGACTGCTTAGGTATTAAACTACAAAGGGAGCTCTGAGCTCAGCCTGCTCTGGGGTTTGGTGTCTGTCCTAACATCTATTGCAGATGCTGATCTGAATGCCAAATGCTACTAAAGGGCAAAGGTATATAGCTACATCTTCCTCCCGAAGCTCTTTCAGGGTCCCAGTGCAGTGAGGACATGGGAAAGAAGAAAGTATGCATTAGAGATGGCCTCTGCTGAGGTAAGTAAGATAGCTAGGGTACCAAGGGCAAAAGGTAGATCAGGGAAGGACAGCAAGGAGAATCCACGTTTCATACACTGAATGCAGGCAGCCAAAGGGGATAGTCCAGGTGGGACTTACTGTCTATGAACATAGGACCACACGCATATATACCAGCTTTTCCTGTGTTTTCCAGGAAGAAGGATAACAGTAGTATCTCCTCGAGGGCACTGGCATAGCCGATGCACAATGCCTAAGACAGCATAGAATGACTAGAACCTCCAGTCAGCCTGAGAGCCAGGGGTTGGAAGATAGCCCTGGGGGTGCCCCAGCCCCAGCCCAAGGGCAACTGGAAAAGAAGACTGACTGTGTACACGGTTGTGCACAGACAGTGGACCAGGAGCTAGCTTTAGGGAGATCATGTTGGGGGTTCCAATGACAAGCTTTAGAGGTAGAAATCTCCATCCTTCCCATATCAGCCACACTCATGATTTCAACTCTCTTAAGTCATCAGTGACAGGCAAGCTAAAAGGCTCATATAACTGATGAGGAATAGAGAAATGCTCTGGTCTCCAATGGTCAATGTTACTGTCTCCTATTGGCTGGTGCATCATACCTGCTTTGGGCTTAGTTAAGTGAGTTGACCCATTTCTGAGGTCCTTTGGTCTGGATTTTCTGAGGCCGTGGTAAAGGAACACACGTAAAAGAAGGCGAGGAGTGTCAAAAGAAAAAGCAATGGGTAGTGAGAAAGCCTTGCTTGCTAGTCATGTCCCAGAGGAGACAAAATGGAAGGAAAAGGTGGGGAGTAGAAAGAATGATTAACTGATACTGTGAGCTGGGGACACTCCAGCTTCTTCTCTGTGGCTTGCTGGTTTGTTGTCAATAGGTTCATGTGGTACAACCTTGGTCTGAAAGTCTGGCAGAACCCAAAGTATGGTGGTTTGAGAAGTGGGGATCTCTATAAGTAGGCTGGAGGGCAGGGTAGCATGTACATACAATCTTAGAACTTTGGAGGTTGAGGCGGGAGGAGGATCATGAGTCTCCTTGGTTTACATAATGAGATCTTGCCACAACACAATTACCACTATCACCAAACCAACCGCCGAGCCAATCAACTAACCAACCAGAAAGTGGGACCTGGTGGAAGGGAATTAGGTCCCAGGGATATCACCTTTGGAAAGACCAGCTTGTTACAGAAGAGTAAGCCTACTCCCTCCCCTCTTCTCTTGTTTTCTGTCTGTTTATCATAAACTGCGTTTCTCTCACAGGTGCAGGTGCCCCAGAGAGAATGCCTTCCACCACTATGATGCCAGTGCTGGTGACAATGCACCCTCTTGGGCTTCCCAAATTGTGAGTCCAAATAAACTAATTAAAACAAACAAACAAACAAAACCCCAAAGCAACAAAACAAAAATACCCTAAACAAACAACCCAAAACAACCCAAAACACCCAAAACTGATAAAGAAACCTCAAACTAACCAGTATCATTTATTCTGTTATAGCAACACCAGACAGTCAAAGACTCCAACCCACTCCTTCTGCCCAGCCTTTTGTGAGTATGTGAGTAGAATTCCAGGGCAACCAGAGCATAACTGAGATCCTTGTACGCCACAGAGAGGGAGCTATGCCGTGGACTTGGGTTTTCCACTGTCACTGATGCTGCATGAAAGCTGTAGTGATGCTGCACGGCCAGAGTGAGAACTTGAAGAGACACTTCACCTTAATATAGTAGCAGTTTAACACGGCCAACTCAAGGCCTCCCCTCTCGGCCACACACATACCAACGTCTTTCAGAGACGATGAACATTCACACAATGCAATTAATAATTCAGTGCTCTGGGAGCTGGGAGGCTGTGCCTATGAAAGGCCTCCTGTGTCTCATTACCATCAGTGCAGTGCAATGGGGAGCGGGCAGGCTAGAGGTGGGCAGCAGCAAGCTCTTTCACACGAGGCTGGCACAGTGTGGCTCCGTCCCCACCAATACCTCCTTGAGATGCCCTGTCACCTCTACACCATATGATCTTTCATGACTAACTCATATTGATAATTGCTTTTCCAAACAATCTCTTTTCTGACATCTTAGCACTGAGCCATGCCAAAGCCCTAGGAATGCCCAGAAGTCCAGCCAGGGTGGCACAATAGAAAGCAGGGCCAAGAAGCTACTGGAAATGCAGGGAGAGCCTGGGTAACAAGGGAGATGACTGGGCTAGAAGGGCCTCCTTCTCCCCTACCTCTATGGTGGGGATGATGAGAGGGTGGGAACACATTTTCCATCCTGCCCGAGGCAGAGAAGCAGAAGCCAAGGCGATCAGCATCATTGGAGTCTGCTGGGAAATGGAAACCTGCTGACTCCAGGCCTTTGCAAGCGGTAACACGGTTTACAAACTGACGCAATCTGTTCCTTTGGTGCAGACAATAAGGAAAGCAGACTGTTCATCTTCCCAGGAAAACCCCAGGCTGGAGGCCGGAGGAGGGAGAGTTAACTCTCTCTTCCCCAAGCTTCACACAGGAACCGTGACAGAACTGGAAGGTGCTTGTACTGTTGCTCACCGAACAAGTGGCATGCTTTCAGATTTCTCTGAATGGTCCTTCTGGTGCTTGCTAGCTGATGTGGAGCGTGGTCTTAGCCAAAGGGAGGCATGAAGACTGTTTTCTATTTGGTGCCTCTTGACAATATTCTCTACTGGAGGCCTTGGCTCGGGCTACAAGGCCACTCTGAATGGCCTTGCCCAAGCCCAGCCAGTGTATTCTCTGGCTTCAAAAGATATACCTGCCTTGAAGGGACATGGAGCTAGGCTTCAGCCTATTTTTGTAGCAAGAAAATCGATGTGTGTATGATCTATGTAGCAACTGCCCAAGGCTAGCAGATCTCTTGCATGGGCTATAAGTGACTCAGTGTCCTACTGGTCACGTTCAAATGGCAGTTTAGCATTGCAAATCCTAATTCTCAAGCTCCTTTACCCGACACACTGTGGGCAATGTCACTGAGAGAACCTCGACTTTGCTCAGACTCAACACCCACTTAGATTGGTATCCATGTTTATTTCTCTCCTCTCCATCCATTTTAAAGGGAAAAAGAAACCGACCAGGCACTAGATCACACCTTTCTGTTGCTGTAGACACCTGCTTCTGTCACTTACCTTCTACACTGCCTTTCTGGTTGCTGCCAATCACTGCCATCCAGATCTTATCTTGTAGGAAACCTGGCCAGCCCACCTTCCTCTCCTCATCCAGGGCTTTCTGCATGTGCCCCCTCCCTCCATCCCACTCTCCCTGCCCAATGTACCAGTTCCTACGGCCACTATTGCTTCCCAAGGTCGCTCAGGACCTCGTCACTGGCGTTTTCATAATTTCTTTGCAGACTTCATCATTTCTGACCTTTCATATGATCTGACCAGGCTATGCAACCCCTATGTTTTTGAAACAGTCTGTTTTTAGATCTCTGATTCTCAGTCTTGGCTTTTTCTTGCTCTCAGCTGAGACTTCTTCCCCAACAGCACGACCTTTGAACACAGACATCCCCAGGGCACACTTTAAGCTGTGCAGAGCTCTTCCATTCTATTTCTCTAAGGGTCAGAATAGCCGCAGCCCAGGCCTCACTACCAAATTCAATCCTAGCAGGTAGAGATAAAGGGAGTGTGAGACCAACCCTCACTCTCACCTTTACCAGAAGTCCTCTCTTCTCAGGTGGCAGTGAGGGACACTTCTTGAGCTCCATGTACTGTCAACAATGACCTGGGATTCTTCCTCCTTTATCTCTACCACCCCACACCTTCCTCACTGCTGTCTTCACCAGCCTCTCTCTGTTCTCACCGGGTATGGCTTTTTCTAGGCAGTGTGGCACAATGGTTAGATGTAGGCTCTGGAGCCAGATTACCTGTTTCAAATCTTGTTTTACTGGCTAGAAACATGACTATACATAACTTATTTAATCATCATGGGCTCAGAACATTCTCTATGCCAAATGAGAATAATGAAGGAGTGCCACCTCAAAGGGCTTTGATAAAGAGCATGTCAAACCTTAAAAAGAATTTGGCTTATAGTTAGTAGTCAGCACATGTTATTAATCTTATAAAAAAGATCTGTATCTATTACTACTCTGCTCAAGTTCTTTGTTTTCTACTGAAGCTCAAATTCCTCAGCACAGTACAGTGCTAAGTGCCCTCATCACTAGGATCTGCTGGATCTTACCCTCAGTACCTTAATGCAGGCATGCCAAATGCCTCCTATTCCACGGATGCTCTGCTGTCCCTTCCTACTACTGAAGCTCATCTCATCTCATCACAGCTTCTCAATACTAGATGCTTTTTAATGGTCCCCGGTAAGCATTCAATAAGTAGCTGGAAGGTGAAAGGTCCTAGTTTCCTTAGATCATCATCATCAGATTGGGAGCAAGTACTTAACTGTGTCTATATACAGTGGCACTGGAATGAAGACAGATGCTTGTTTGAGACACTCTCTGCCCTGGGGGCTGGTCCACAGCTGCTCTGTTGTAGCAGACCTGCCCATGGGAGCCTAGAGGGCCAAAGCCCGGTCTCGGTCAGGGCAGTCGGTGCTGATGACTCAGAAGCAGCCCAGACATAGTGAGCAGAAGGGGCTCCTCTGTACTTGGCTTTGTCTGGGCAGAACATAACTGGAGCAAGGATGGATTCCTCTATTTATCCAGGCATGAGTGCAGGCAGCAGCTGTGTGTATCTGCTCCTAGTCTCCTACACGTCCATCGCCTCCTGGCTACTGATCCCTCAGCATGGAAGGGCTGAAGAGCAAGAGCAGACATGATACACGAGGAGCACAGTACAGGAGCTAAGAGGATGGACCAGATGCAGGGGTGAGGCCGGAGAGGCCAGTGCTAAATATTCCAAGCAAGGAGTTAGGTCGTACAGGACAGGCCTCTGTCACTTAGGGAACAAGGACTGAGAGAGCTTTATGCTACAGGTCACCTATGAGTGCCAGGAGGTTTTAGGCCTCTGGGAGAACGCAGAAAATTTGTGGCCATAGCTCTACTCACAAACTATTGGAGTGTTTTCTGTACTATCACCTGACCTCTTAGCAAAAGGGACATAGATACTCATTTCTCTTGCAGACCATAAAAAGAGCCACAGCAAATAGCTCGAATGGACAGAAATTCTACACTTTCAGCAACTGCCCACTTCCCTTACCACCCACCCTTGCAGATCATCTTGAGGAAGCCCCTGGGCCTGGCATTAATCCCTACCCACTTTAGTCCACCTGCCGCTGTGTGCCAATCCATGCACCGTGCATGCTGTGTGTGGGGAAGGTGCCTTTTATTGATCTGTGCTTGGTACTGTTGTGGGCTGGCAACAATTTTGTTAACTTCCAGTCCAACACAAAAGAACAGAAAGTCCTAGGTTCTCCTTGGACCCCATTAAGGAGCTGTGTTTAGACCTAGGAGAGAAGAGATCCAAGCATTTTTTGAGTTATGCTCCTGTCTGCTACATGCTTCCAAACTATTTCAAATTCCTACCAGAGAGAAAAGGAAACATCCTTTTAGATGATGCTGAGCCTGGAAGACTGGTCTTTGAGCCTACGCAGTATCGGTGCTAGAGGGCTGTTCTGTGTCCACCCTTCTGCACAGAGAACAACTTGATTCTTGCTTTCTGTGACCCAAGGGGAACATGATCTCTCTGGCATCTCAGTAATGCACAGAAAAGCCCATGGGTAAAAGCTACCCATTATAAGGCTTGAGTATATACACATGAACTAAGGATAAATGCAGCCTGCCAGAGGCCAGATCAGCCTGGTTAATGACGGGCCCTGCCCTTCTGTATGTAGAGAGCTTGGGTTTCCTTGCTGCTGACTTTCTCTTGCTAATGACAATTAAAATGTGGCACTGAAATTGGAGCCCTAATTGGCTATAAACCCTTCCAAACACTTAGTATAGGGTATAGTTTACATTAAGGCCCTTCTGGATGTGCCCTGAGCTCTGTCCATCTTATTCTGTGGCAGGTCCCAGTGTTTTCTGCCCACAGAGGGAATGGAGGCCTGAGAGATGTGGTATGTAGACCTACACTAGAACCACATTCTTCCTTCACTTTACTCATAGCCCATAATACAGGCTTTCATATTCTCTTAGACCTAATGATCACCTTCTGAAAGTTTTCAGGTCACTACAGTGAGATTAGACACAAAAATGGGTATTTTTATTAATGGGAAAGACATGTACACAGAGTCACAGCTTGGCTGTGGATGGACTCTGTCTCCTTACTGGAACTAGGAATCTTGATTTTTTTTTTCTCCTTCCTTCTAATCTCAATCAAATGTCCCAAATACTATTCAGTACAACAAAGTCCCAGGAGTCAGTTGGTGGTCCCTTTGTCCTAGTATATCTGCTCAGGCTGACTCTGCCCTGTTCTGAGACAGGGAATAGCTAGCCTCACTCAGTCTGCTCCACCTCCTGGCTCTGTTGTACTAGGAAGTATCCCAGAAGCCACGTGCTCTCTGCTCCCTGTAGGGAAATGCCCCTAAGGAAGGGGTGTTCTGAAATTAGAGAGAGGAAATGAGGATGCTCAGTGTCTCCCAAGATCACCCGGAAGTCACAATTAGCATCTGAATCCTTTTGACCTGAAGGAGGAACAGTGAACTGACCTAGCGGCAGTTGAGCTGCCTCTTCTGACAGGACACTTGGATGCAGCTACTGCTGTCAACACAGCTTTTCCCGCTGTGGCCTTCCTGCCACAGTGCCCTCAGACAAAGCTCTGAGACTCCTGCCACCACCCTGCCATTCAGTGTAAATACCATTTAAGCAATTTCATTTCTTTCAGTGCCTTCTGGGGCGCTCTCTATGGCCTGTTGCTCCTGGGCTATTGCCTGGAGTCAGCTCACAGGGAAATGCAGACAGAAGGAAAAGGCCAATCCTAATCTCACTCTAAGCAGGGATTTACTGAGATGCTGCAAGCTCATCAGGAAAGAAAAAAAGAAAGGACTAAAGAGATTCTTAGCACTGTCTACTTTCCCAGGATGAAGCACATTAGGTAGGGCTGATGGATGCATCCTACCAGCCTCACTTCTTCAAGGGCCATCTGTTCTGGATCAGCTGCTGTGTATGTGAGCTGCCATTCCCATCTCTTAAATCCCTACCCATCTCAGAGCCACAAGCCTATATCAGGGTTGTGATGGTTGGGCAAGGAATCTCGCCTACATGGACAGAGGAGACTACCCATTTACTGATAAAGAACGGTATGGCAAGCCCCTCCTGGAAGGTGCTATCTGGAATCTACAGGGAAACTATGGGCAGAAGTTTGCAAGGTGCAACCCACAGCTCTGTCTTCCAAGAAGTTTTCTTTCACCCACATATCCCAAAACCCAACTCCACTTGGTGTTCAGATCTACCCTGTATCAACTTGCTCGTGTTTTCCATGACCTTTTGGTTATGTGTTCTGCCTTCTGAATGAGGTGGTTGCGTTCCTGTTTCTGTTCAAACCATTTGGGTCCCCAGAGCTTGCACAGCAGGATTCTAGGCAGTGCTGGAAGGGGCTGGAGGAAGGAGGTTCCTACACTCCCTGGGGAGAGACTATGTATACTTGGCAGGGCTCTTTTGCTTTGGGGCAGTGCTTTCCAGGTGGCTATATTCCTGGTTGCTATCCACGGCTTTCTTAACACAGATAGTTTCCAAGGCCAGGCAAGCAGCAGCAGAGAATACAGGTTGGTTCACACTGTAGCAGCATCCTGTGTCTATTGCAAGATCAGCGTGGCTCAGGGACATACGGCAGACTTGCAGGAGCAAGAGGGATGTCTGGCTGCACTGAAGAGGGCAATAATATCCAACGATCATTGTGAGTCTTCAAAATGTAAAGACAAATGCCAAGGAAACAGGACCAGATAGAGACCATGAAGGATACATAGAGGGGCTGAGGGCTCACTGTAATCAACCATCCAAGGAGAAGTCATTTGGCATTTGCTAAGTACAAAAGCATGGCACAGGACACTGCGGCTAATCTAAGGGGGTGGGCTGGGGGTGTGAAGAGCCTGAGACTCAGCTGGTTGAAGCCGTATCGTGTCAATTAGTGACAAAATGTCATGTAAACCACCTAACAACTCACCGATATGGACAGCAGACACTAGATGGGTTCAGAGGAGACCGAGTAGCTTTGAAGGAGAGGGATGATGAGAAAGCGGCTCGGCTTTGAAAGATGGGTTTGACTTCTCAGAGAGGAGAAAGGCAGACCTGTTATAACATCAGGAGCAGCTTTGAAAGCAATGTGGAACGAGCTTGGAAATCAGGGGATGACAAGATCAAGGGGTATATAAACAGATGCTAGCACGAGGAAGAGAGGGATGGTGGGGTGAGCACAGACCAGCAGCAAGTGTAAGCAGCCTGGATAGAACCAAAACTCTGGAGGGCTGCCCCTGAGATTCAGAAATGTGGGGCATGTTGGGACCTAAGGAAGCAAGAAGGATGGGACTTGAACAAGGTGCAGAAAATCCTGTTATAATTACGATGGGGGTTGGGGGAGAGGAAGAAAGAAATGAAAATATACCATGGTAGCTTGCTAATGGACCATGAGGTGCACTCAGCCCAAGGCGGAATATACAGGGAAAGATAAAGAGGAGAGAGGGAAAGCAAATGAACGATGGCAACGATTACTGCGACTATGCGACCTCGGCGGAAGGCCCAGGCTGGGGAGTCAGTTTCCATTGCTTCCCTGCATGGAGCACAAGCACCATGCTTTGTCTTACCCACCCATCTCCAGCCCACATACTCCTGTCTTTGATTCTGGGGACATCTACTGACTGCACTGGTTATCAGTAAGAGCTGCACGGTCAGACTGCTTTGGTTTGAATTCGGCCTCAGCCATTTATAAACTCTAAGAAAGGCATTTTAACTCTTTGTTTATATTTCTCTAAGCTGTGATATAGGAGTAAGAAAATGAAGAGTCTCCTTCATAAGGCTAATATGAGCTAATATATATTAAATCCACGTCTAATATACAATAAATGCTGAACAAATGCTGCTTACTGGGCTGCATACACATAGAAAGAATAGAAACCTAATTCTGTTGTACAGTCTTACCAAGTTCTATAGTTTTCCATGGAAAAAATATTGGCTTTTGGCTAGCACGTAGCCTAGCTTGCTTGCTTGCTTGCTTGTTTTGGGCCTTGGCTTCTAGAATATGCAAGGAACCTGTCCCTGAGAGGAGCAGAGTGTGAAGTGGAGGTGCTATTTCTTGGCAGCTGGAACTCTCCCTTGGCTGAATTGGGAGAATTCACGGCTCAGCAGGAAGGGGTGGGTGTGTGAGTGCTCCTCCAGGCTCACTCCTGTCAGCTCCTACCCCTCATGCCGAGCGAGCGAGCGGACTCTGACCTGGCCCTAGACAGACCCTGCAATCTTGCACCTTTATGTCTTGCTATCTGTAGTAGAAATATCCCAATAGCCTTTCCTCCTTCCTTTTTCTACTTTTGTTATCTCGGGCATCCACATGGTCAGCTCAAGATTATAGTTCCCGTCTTCTCTCTCTGGTAACACTAGTGAGATTTAGCAGAAATCCTGGGGCAGGACTTGTAGAAAAGCAGTTGCTATCTTTGTGTTTTCTCCTTCTTTTGACTCCTGGGATAGTAGGAAAAGCTGAATGGCTGCAGCTGTGGGAACCTTTTCCCTTGAGAATGGTGGGTAAAAGCTAAGTACAACAGAGCAGGGTAAAGGGGCCTTTCTACACACACATGGGAACACGTACCCTGCCGACACTGGGAGACACTAGAGTGGTACTGGCCACTTCCCTCTGAGCTTCTTTTACTCATATTTAAGCAAACACTGCTTTGATCTGCAAGGAGACTAATTGAGTGCAATCCTAAGGGCTGTGTGGGAGCCTTTGTCTGGAGTGTGCCCTCCTCTCACTCCGCTGAGCTAACTAATTCTTTCTGTCTTCACTGACTAGGGCCACACAGCACTTGCTGTAAGGAATCTCACCCAGTGCCCTGTTGTGCTCTAAGGGGATCCTGGGCAACTCGGAGCACAGATTATCATCTCTGATGGTTGAGGTTATCCTGCCAGCTCCTCAAGTTGACTTTGTGGACCCAATGCCTGCATGGTGTCTGATTCACATAGTAGTAGGTCAACACAAGTAAAACGAGTGGAATGTAAAAGTCATACAAATGCCCATCACTGGCATTTACCAATTTGCCGGCTTGAAGAACATAAAAGTGGACAATCGCAGAAAAATTAACTGACACGAACACAGGGCTGGGCCCAGACATAGATAGTCTCTGGGCCATAGTCTGACTCACTAAGGCTGTACCTGTAGTATAGGTTTTGCCTAACAGCCAGTAACCTCTAGTAAGAGGGCTCTAAGTGAAAGCTGTCAATTCTGCATCTGAAGGGAAGATCAGGGATAAGGAAGGAAATCATTTGCCGAGTTCTGGCTATGAGAGCCACTCACGGAACAACTTCCATTACATTCAACATGGACTGACTTAGTTCTCACAACTGTTTATAAAATGGTTTTTATAGCTCTGTTCTACTGATAAGGAATTGGAGGCTTTCATGAGTTACAACAACTTGCTGAAGTAAGAGAGTACTGCTGGGCTGGGAACCATGCTCCATGGTTGAACACAGGCCTGGCAGGTACAAAGCCTTGTGTTTAGATATCCAGTATCACAGATAAATAAAGAACAAGAGGAGGGAAAAAGAAAGGGCACTCTAAGGGCAATGTTATAGTCAGACAGAAGAAGTTCTAACATGCTGCTGCATAGTGACATGACCACAGGTAATAATGACACCCTGTGGATCTCAGAGAGAACAGGGGAAAGGACTTGGACAGCTTTTACCATAAAGAAGGATTTTTGAAACTGGTCCTGGTGGTCCACGCCTTTAATCCCAGCACTAAGGAGGTGGATCTCTGAATTCAAGGCGAGCCTCCTCTACA
Organism: Montemys delectorum; assembly: GCA_019843815.1. Taxonomy (NCBI): domain Eukaryota; kingdom Metazoa; phylum Chordata; class Mammalia; order Rodentia; family Muridae; genus Montemys; species Montemys delectorum. The sequence goes on along the minus strand of JADRCD010202338.1, from coordinate 26,310 downwards.
GAGATCCAGGACAGCCAGAGTTACACAGAGAAACCCAAACTCTCCTCCAATAAATAAAAATAGAAGTGGTGTTTAAAAAGATGTTACATTGATTTAAAAACAATATAATGCATATTGTATAGAAGCATACCTTGGTGCTCTATTTATAGAGTGGTTAAATGTAATTAAATGCAGATTAAAAGAGGGAAAGAGAATGAATCTGCCCAAGGTCATTTGGTAAGTATTGAGGCCAGAATTTGAGCTCATTCTTGCTTACTTTTAGAACCTGGCTCTTGTCATTGACCTGTAGGCAGAATGATTCTGTGGGCATCTGGAAGCATCATATTCCTGAATGCCTAAATTTCCTGAAGGAATTGAGGTGGAGGCTCTGGCCAGGATGAGGGGTTAAAGGTAAATTGAGAAAAGCTAGGAAGCAGCCCTGGGGAGAGGCATCTGTCTTCCTGCTGGCCTTGGCTGCTCTGCTCTTGGCCTGGGTGATTAGGAAAGGCAGATCCCTCTGCTTGATCTGCCTGAGCAAGGATCCTCAGGATCCTGCTGAGCACTCCACTTAGCAGCTCTGGGCTCATTATCCTCCGGGACTCTCCCTGTCTATTCTCTGCTAGCGTCTCAGCATGGGCCGAGCCCCAGAAACTCAGTCAGCTCCTTGACTCCTAGGAGCCACTGCAGCGGCCTCTTCTTGGCTTCCATCAGGAGGTGGCCAGCCAGGGCACTCCCTTCCAGGAGCTCCCACTTCATTTCTCCCTAGCTTTTCTCCCTCTGTTGAAGCAAGCCCCAGGGAGCGGTTAACCCCTGTAAGTCCAAACTTCTGAAGCAATAGGGACTCCTTTAGATCCCTGTGGGGAATATCTAGCTGACAAGAGCAAAGGAAGCTGGCCTACAGTGCTGCCTGGGAAGGGCACTGGCCGCTGAGGAGGGAAGTAGGTTCAGGCTCAGCTTGCACGCCTCCCTGTCTTCCCAGCCCATACTGTGCCAGCTGCTTTTAACCTTGACCAAAACAACATCCTTCTGGCTTCCCCAACTGAGAAAAGTGAGTTTATAATTGAAAAGCCCAGAGAATTTATTGCCGTAGAGATGAGGAAATTTAAAACTCATAACTACCCTGCAGGCCGATACATCAGGCAGATATCCATCCTATTAGAACAACTCGGCACTGTAGATATCCATCTTATTATACTAAATGGTTAAGAAAGTCTGGCCTCACATCACAGAGATGCTCCGTGTATCGTTTTCTGCTCACTTTCCTGAGTACATTCATCAGCCCGTTTTGTCTCCTCTGCTGAGATCGGCCTCAGAATTACAAACTGCTGAGAGGCAGCAGAAGTTTTAAATTAAGCATTCATGGGCGTAGGTGAGCTTGGAAAATGATGGTGGGTCGAGCATGGCAGGCAGGCAGGCAGGATTTAGTGCCTGTGTGTGTGGGGGTAGTAGGGTGGGTGGGGGGGAGGCTGAGGCTCATCAACAAGTCAGGATCAAGCCTGTGGACAGAGGAACCAGGGAGAGGAGAGGAGAGAAGGGGCTACGGAGAGGAATTTAAAAGCTCTCTGGTCAAAGGTCCAGACACACTGCATGACAAAATGAAAATCACTAGAGACTTTGAACCACTGCTAATGCCATCTTCCGTGCGAGGCATAAATATCTGCTGTTCAGACCAATTCTCCTGTGGAGTGTGACCTGGGAAGAACGGTCTGCCAGGGCCACGGGCCCCTCTACTTCTCTTGGGCTTTTCCAGACTACACTTCTTCCAATGAGTTTTCTACTACCAGCACTTGCCAGGATATAGTATAGCCTCAGGCAGCTTTCTGGACAGTGAGTTCTGTTACCCATTGGGACTCTCTTGGGCAGGATTCCTCTCCTTTCCACTGTGAGGTACAATCAGCTTCTGTTCCCTGCCTCATTATGAGGTGGGATCCTGGAGGATGCACTCAGACTGGGTCTGTACCCCAGCACAAGTTCTCCTGTGCAAACACCGCTCCGCTGACCACTGATGCCTCCCCTCACAACAACCATCTTAAGGGTGATGGGTGGTGGTAGGGAGGCAGGCAGCAGCAGTCTCTGGAGGGCTGCCCTCTGCACTAGTCATTCCCATTACCTTGTTTTATTTTCTTTTATTGCAGAGCAGCTCCAGTGTGTGGGCAATAAAGCTTTGACTGCTGCACTCCACAGGCCTGGGGTGAGGAGAGCTCAGCTTGACAAAGTAGGGCAGCGTGGAGAGGAGGCCCATGCAGGGGGCCCATTCCAGCAAGCGGATCCCCAGGGCAGTCACCCCTAAAGAATCCTTCCCTGGTTTGAAAGGCCCTTTGAGGGTTGGCAGAGTAAGAAGCCCCCGGGAACTGTGGCTTTTCCCTGGACTGCCATTCATGAAGAATCCCCATTCTTGTGGGTTCTCCACTAGAGAAACCTCACCTCTCAGTTGCTGTGATCCACCCCCTGCTCCTGGACTGACCTCTTTCCTCTGCTGCCCAGATAGCCAGCCCACTTGTATCTTTCGAACAAATTTGTGCTCTGGCCTTCCAAGGAGTGAGGAAAAATACCACCTTGCTAAGTGACAGGCTGCCTGCTGCATTTTCCCCTTGGAGTCTAAGAACTGTTCAGACCCTGATGGGAGGGCAGGCAAATGGATAGAAGCACCAGCTTAGCTTCAGACAGAGGTGGGAAGGGCTCTTCTTCACTGAAGAGCTGGCCTAGCAGCTCTGGGAAATGCAAGTACTGGAGCAGCCTAGGGCTACTGAGGGCTGCTGAGGGGCTCCTTGAAGGTTCAGGTACAGGCTTGTAGGGGATAAAAGAGGCTTTAGGGAGAGCTGGCTGGCAGCCAAGACACAGGGTGGCAGAGCTCTCCGCAGCCCCAAATGGTTTACAAACATAGAACCTTTGCCAAAGTGTGTCCCTGTCAATTCTGAAAACCTTAAAGCCTGATAATTGCTTCTCTAATGAGACTCTCCAAAGAGCCCCTTTCCCACCAATTGTCTACCACCTCTACTTTAGCTGTGTCCTATTCAATGTACACTTGCAATTTTTTTTTTTTTAATAAAACTCATTTATGGTTTATCCTGTACCACTTTAGGGTGATTAGGTGTCAGTTTTATGCTCTGGTCCTACACTATCTATACAACACTAGCAGTGACAATAGACAATAACAGGAAGTTGCTACAGGGATGGGGCTAGGAGTATTGGTCCCTGGGCATAATTTTCACGGACTCTAATTCTCCTGCCCAAGGGACCAACCAATGTAACACTGAAGTTCCAAGAACAATGATTTCCAGGGCATGTAGAATGTAGGATGGGATATGGGACTGGCATTCCAGGCATAGCCCATTGGGCCATGCTTTGGACAAGAAGATGGATTTTGTCTGATTTCCCTTGACAGACGAGTTGTGTTCAGCAAACAGCTCGGCATGCAGCTGTCACTCTGATGCTGAGCTCTGACAGGCATCGATCAGGCTGCAGTGTGAGCATGCAGATCCACACATAGCCTCATCAACTCGCCTGCTTGGAAGACAGTTTTGTCTAGACGAGAATGTCTGTGCCCCAGACTTCCTCCAGTGGATGCTGCTGACAGGGAGCCTATCCCCCTGGAGGGAGGCAAAGAGGGGGATGGAACTTCTTCAGACCATCCATTCCTATGTGGGAAGACAAGCCTTGGCAGTGAAGTGGAATTAAAAAAGGGGGAGGGTCAGATGCATCCTTGACAGACAAGCTGCCAGATGGATGCCTGTTTAGACAGTTGAGATGAGCAAACAGGGGCACTAGGCTAAAGCCAGGCATAAATGGCCTGTAATCTGGAAGCCTGAGCAAGGACAATGACTTGCTGGCAGCTTTCATCTTCTCTTCCTGCCTAGCAGCTATACTTTATGCAGCCTTCTTAAACTCTTAGGGAATTCCAGAACATCCTGGAACCTCTGGTTCAAGTATCTTTATCTCCCCCTCCTCCTGATGCAGACATCTCCATACCTCTGACAGATCAATTTCTAGTAAGTGGGCTGGTTCCTGGGGGGATTTCTTTTAGAAGAGCCCATCTTGCTATTTGGCTACATCTTCTTCCAAACCCTCTAACCTCTCTAATCTGAACTCCTAGTGGTCTAAACTGTGCATTCCAACACAATCTAGAACAAACAGGGTTCCTTTTTCTTGTGTTTGGGAATGCTTGTTCTACTCTTTCTTTCCCTCCCTAGTGATTTCTAGTCCATGACTGAGTCCTGTATGTCACATTGCTGAAGAACCCTCTAAGGGAAAAGGGGGCTGAAGAGAAGCCTCAGTGGCTAAGAGCACATACTGCTCTTACAGAGCAAAACTGCCTGTAACTCCAGAAGGATTTGGTGTGTGTGGCCCCTGCTTCTGGCACTTGTGTGTGTACATATATAACCACACATAGACCCACACATAGACATTACAAATCCTCTGATCCGTCTCCCTCTCATGCACACAAGCACACAATTTAATTATAACAATGGAATGATTTAAAAATGCAACAGTAACAAGGAGGCACAGTATCCCAGACACTGCTCGGCAGTGGGCAATACCTTCTTCTATCCACACTATTCTTGTCAGTATTTTTTTAATCAGTCACTTCATACTGTTGTTAGTGTACAGTTTGTAGTAAACAAACCCCCCTGGAGTAATTTTGAAATGAACTGCTGTCAAACTGGGTCACCTTCATGTTGTAATTGTGTAACTGATTTCTAACTTAAGCACAATACTTGGGATTTGTTACAACGGGCAAATTATGTCTCACATTTATGTGAGGTGTAGTCCATCTCTCTCTACCCTTATAAGACATCTCAAAGATTAGTTTTCTGTGAGTTTCAAATGCCCTTCTAGATCTCTTCCCAAGTCTTTGGAAGTGTAGGCCCAGGGGATCTGGTGGACTGATGAGAAGGAAAATTGCTGTGCTGGAGGCTGGCTACAGAGCTGAGCACACAAAGCAGGACCAGCAGGGTCAGCCTGCATTCTCTGCACCTGAGGCTTCCACTCCGAAAAGGTCCTGCTGCCCAGACTAGAGGTGCACTTGCTGAGCTCACACTTACAGTGGAGGGCAGACAGAGCAGCTCAGAAGTGTCCAGGAAAGGATGTCCTTCCTCAGGTTGGAAAGAGTGGCAGTCCGTCCCCTGCTTCCTTTCTACTCTTCACACCAGAACCACACACCATGACTCTATCAAATTACAACAGGAATTTTCTGGAGAAGACTGGCTGGGTCCCTGGTAGATGATGTGGGAATGAAGAAAAGGACCTTGGTAGAAGCGAGGAAACTAGATTTACAGTTGACAAGATAAATGGACCAGGGGTCTGTGCCCAGACTGTGGGCAGCAGGGTTGTTGAGGTTGGAGAAAGTCAGCCAGGACCTAGAGGCCAAAGCAAGCTTTTGCAATGATTATTCCGGTGACCCAAACTGCTGGGAACTGAGTGGAACATGGATTTTCCATGGCAATAAGGTAGCCTATGTGGGGATAGAGCAGCAGGACACTCCTTGCTTCAGGAGGATGGAACTGGCAGGGCTCAGTGCTGTAAGGTGAGTGATCAGGGGATGCCAGCAGGAGGAATGTACATTAAGGTGGGGACTTTCATCTTTCAAGACCTATTTGATCACAATGATCCCATTTGTCCAAAACTATGAAAATAATGGGAGTTAAGACTGTCAAGACCCAGGTATTTTAGCAAAACAAAACAAAACCACCACCACCCCCCATTGCGTGCCCCCTGTCTTTAGAAGGGTATTCAAATAAAACTTTCTCCATGGAAAAAAGAGGAAAAAGAGAAGGAAGAACCAGATTAAAGTGTTTCAGGCTTCTTCCTTTTAATCCCTCTCCTGCACTCCACCCCATCACTGTAGGATTCATCCTGTGGTCCCCAAGGTTATGGGATGGAGAATCCCACAAGGTTCATGCTTCTTGGTTCAGAAAGCAGTATTACCTGGGACATGCCTCCTTGAAATGCTCACCCACCTCCTCCGTCCGGTTCCGCTAGGTTTTCTTGTGATGACAAGACAGCCAAGAACCCTCCCCATCTCACTGCCCTAAGTCCCACTGTGGATGGACCTTACCACTCCATCCCTCCCTGAGCAGGGGGCTCTCTGGCACACTTCCTATTGTACCCTGACTCTGTAAACATCCCTGTTTTATGGGTGGACGTGACCTTAAAGAAGTGAGGTGCCTGAGGTCTGAGACTGCAAAGCTAGTAAGGACTTTGACAGGCCTAGAATTCAAAGGTAAATGAATATCTGACCCTGCATCTGCAGTGCTGGAATGGGGTTGCCACATGATGAATGGCTGTGTTACCCCTAGATTTGAAGCTCCTCAGTCCTTTCCACAGGAGGCGTTGGGTAGGTAAGTGGGCTATAACCATGGTGGTGGGCAGGGCGGACAACTATGCCAACTACAAATGGGAAGTGAAAACAGAGAAGAAAGATGGAGCTTTTGGCTTTGTATCCTATTGATACTGGAAAAGGAAACTTGTTTTATGGGGAAGGCTGGAGCAGGGACAGAATGAGGATTTAGGCAAGAAGACGCTGGGGAGGAGGGCCAGTGGGGCCTTGGTACTTATTGCAAGAGTGGAAGACGTGCTGGGGGACTTGACAGGGTGACATGTCGATCACGGAACCCTGTACAAACCGAAATGTGCAATGGGTAAAAAGGGAAAGAAAAATTCTTCAGACTGAAATGGTCTGTTTTTCTTCCCTATAAGGGCAGTTAAGACAAAGGGAAATGGGAAAGAATAGGGAGTAGACTTTGAAGGTCTTGGCCACATGTGCACCCCACCCACCACATGTATCTGTAGTTGCCTGTAAAGATGTTTTAAAAGGCTCTGTGATGGTTCGAATATTCCCCAAAGCTTCTGCTTTTTGGTAGGCAGGAAGACCATGAACAAAGAGCCATGTGAGCAGCTGTGAGGAGCTACAAAGCAGAGGACATTTGCTCTAGCTGAGAGCACGCTGTGCTGCACCAGCAGGGCAGAGAAGGCACACAAGGGAGTAAGGACTATCTGGAGAACTGACGGTCTAGCAGCAGGGAGGATACATGCACAACTCACCTCATTTGAGAACGTGATGTTACACCTCCCCTAGAGGCTTTTCTGCTTCACTATCTCTCCCAAATAAAAGACTGTTCCGGGCAATACTCTCCTAGCCACGTGGCTAGCCAAGCCTCTGTGACCACTCTTAAAGGGAGGAACACTCTTCCTCTTCTCATGTTCCCAAGGCTGGTGCCAAATAAGCTGTGAGTTTCCCCAGTTTATCCCACTCTTTCCAATCACAGCTAATTGAACCACTTAGCTTAAAGACAGTAACATTTGTCGTTGTGAACCATTAAGGAATGTTTCTCAAGTGAAATGCTATATGTGAGGCCTGCTCTAGGATGGCAGCGTGCACATACACACAAACGTGCTCACCAACACACACACATGCTCACCAACCCCACACCCCCAAGCTCCAGAAGAAGTTTTGTAGAAGTGCAGTCAGTGTCAGCCAGCCTTTCTGTATTGGGGCACTGAATTAAAAACGCCACAACTTAACACGATGGTTCTAATCCAGGGCCTAGATTTACAACTGTGGTGTCACTCTCTCCCCACAATGCTTTTCATCTCTGAGGTCAGAAAAGAGTACAGAGAAGGAATGAGGAAAGGACTATGGATTTCACATGGCAATCAAAAGTTTTTAGGGCAGGAGGAGACAGCAGAATAGGGGGAAGAGGAAGCCCCTCCCCACTCTATACTCTAGTTGCTTCCACAAGTAAGCAGGAACATACCAGGAGGATATGGCACACAGGGCCAGAAAGAACACCCCCTCCTGCAGTACCTATGTACAACCCTAAAAGGCCCTGGAGGAAGAGCTAAGGGCTCAGGAGAGGACAGCAAAGGGAGGAGCAGCCATAACGAAGAAGGGAAAAGTGGGAAGATGGAAGGATGACTTGAATGCTTTGGCAGAGAGACAAGACTGTGCCTTACCCTGAGCGTGCCACCATACAGTGATTGGGAACAGCCTCAGGCTTTGCCACTGCTCTTGCCATACCTCATCTCTGGCTGGGGCATGGGACTCATATCAGCTTCCTTCTTGCTCTCAAGGGCCCTGATCTAATCCTGGCCCCTGCACCATGAGGTTGCATGATTAGTGCCAACCCAGCCAGTGCTGTTTTCTGTAGGGCTAGGGCAATGGGTGCCCTTTGGGCTCTCACACCGTTCAGCATTTGGGACTGTACCACAAAGGGCCCCCTCGAGTCCCACCTAGTAAGCACAACCCTGTCAAGTATCGAGTGGTTGCTGGATCACAGCTGGCTTGGGTTACAGGGGCCATGGAGTCAGAACGGGAGCTGGTAGAAGGGAGAGTGGGATGCTTGACTTTTAAAGGGGGACCGTGCGTGAGGGAAGCAGAGCGAGGAAAGGTGTGCTGTAGGTCAGAGGTGAGGATGTGCCAAGTCTGCTCCAAACCAAACTCTGGAACAAGTGACCGAAACACGTTTTCGTGAGCAAGATAAAGAAAAAAAAATCATTAAAAAATGATTCATGTGCATAAAAGATAAGTCGTACTGATCTCCTTGGTGGATGGGTGTAGGGTTACTAATGGCTAAGACAGGGAGCCGGTCACAAACCTACCTTTGCCCACACACTGAATTACTTTAGGCAGGTCAACGACAGGGCACTAAATAGAGAACCACAAACTGAGTTATTCCATTTTCAATTATCTTTCAGCTCTGATTATATTAAGGAGCAAGTCCCAGTGTGCTGCTAATCTGTCTTTAGCATCTCCTTGACAAAAGAGGGGCAGAGCCTTGAGGGCGAATGGGGTTGCCAGAATTTAGTAATATGCTTCTTTATTCTATACACTCTATTTACTTTTTTTAAAAAAGGTTTTCTTTCATTTACGGTAAGTGACAGTTTTCCATTTAAGGAAATAAAAATTATTTTAGAAAGGCTGGAGTGATTTTAAACAGGAATAACAAGGGATGAACAGGTAGTGGCTGAGAGAAGACCGCACCAGTGCAACTTAGGCTACCTGATTCTGTGACAAAGACCTGCTGGGCAACTCATCCACAACTGTTCCTTCCCTCTACCTTCCCCTCATGCGGATCCAGGACATATTGACTGGTTTCAGTTCCATGCTGTGGCCCTTTCACAGACTAGGGTTCTAGCATACACAGGAAAGTTAAATAGGCACAATGCACAGGAAACCGATTTTACTGATATACAATTTATGAAAATGTTTTCTAAAAACACACCCAAATCCAGACTTAGTAATTTCTTTCTTTACCAGTACACTAAGTAACAAGATTTTACAACATGTCCAAATCCCACTGTAATTTCCCAAAAAATTTCCTTTATTTTTATTTTATGTGTATGGATGTTTTTACCTGAATGTATGTCTGTGTACTACATGCATGCCTGGTGCCTGCAGAGGCCAGAAGAAGTTACTGGATTCCTCTGGGACTGTAGTTACAGATGTTTGGGAGTGACTATGTGGATGTTGGGAATTGAACCTTGGTTCTCTGGAAGAGCAGCCAGTGCTCTTAGCCACTGAGACATCTCTCCAGCCCCTTCCTAAGCCACCATAATTTCAAAGGAGTGACAAAGGTCATAGCTACACTGGCTTTACTATGATTTGTTGCTTACATTCATATTCAAATGAAAAGCTAGGTTTTACTTATGGTTAATAAAAATAAAGATGCATTTTTTTCCTATGTAAATCCATTGACGCTATAAACCCCAGCCTCAGTCATTCATTGGGTGGGACAGGAGAGTTCCCTTTCTGATCCCACATATCAGTTTTGGGCATGTCATCCCGGTCTGAATGATGTAGGTGTAAATGGGGTCAGGTGACAGGCTTTTAGGGAATGATTTTGTCATGATTTAAAAAATAGTAATCTATAGTTTTCTCTGCCTTTGGAGACTGGTGTGTAAACATGAGATGCCTGGAGTTATGGCAACCATCCTGTAGCCAGGAAAGATACCTATGAATCTGATTAGGGTCACATTTCTATTAAACTAGCCCATGTTAGAGCTGCTGTACTTTTGACACCAACTTTACATACAACATGATAATCCTCACTATTAAATCTTACTTGGATAAAACAGCTTAGTGTGACCCATGAATTTTAGGCAGTTACGTATGGCCGTTTTAACCCTGAAACAAAGCGAAATCACTGGTTCCCCAATAAGAACAGCAGGAGTTGTTGTATCCCAAACTCATCTCTGTCCTTCTTTCCAGTCTCCAGCTCCGCAGTGTAGAGTGGAGGGTCTGTCTAATGAGAACTGACAAGGTGTATGACAGGACAGTTGATGACATACACAGAAAGAAAGGGCTGGTGCTCAGACCTCCACTCTTCCATTCCAGGGGAAGAGGGAGGGAGGGACAGCTTCAAATAGTTCTGAAGTCTTGTGGCCTTCGGCAAGGTTTCAGATTCTTAACTGGTTCTGATCCAAATATCAAGGCAGGCGCCATTCCAGTTCTTAGGAGAGCCTGTTTGTTTTTCCCCAGCAGCCTATATCTACCCCATTCCCTTCCTATCAGTGTGCAAATTTCTCACTTCGTAGCCACGAATCAGACGGAAAGCTTGAGAAGACATCAGACGGACCTTATAATCTCTGCTAATCCTGTAATCGGGAGCTAAACCCAGGACACAAATGGATTTGCAAAATAAGGATTTCAGAAACCCAAATGGCATTAGGAGGCCTCCAAGACAAATGCACGTGACAACCAAATGAGATCCATCAATACAGAGACAGTCCATGCTAAGCACCTGGAAAATGTAACGGAGCAGATGCATGGCAGAGGCTGGCAGACTCTAGAGGTCTAGAGTTGTCAGCAAAGCCATCTCCTCTTTCAAGAGGAGTCTTTTCTCTGTTTTGTGTGTATTTTTAAATTGCTCTCAAAGGACATACAACAATTGTACATATTTATTGATATATGCACATATTGTATAATGATCAAATCAGGGTAACAAGCGTATCTATCACTTTACAATTTGATTGTTTCTTCTACTCTGAAGTTGGAAATGTGAGGGCTGAGGAGGCTGAGTGGGCAAAGTACGTGCCGGCCAAGTCTGACAGCCTGAATTCTATCATGGAATACACATGAAGGTAGAAGGAGAGAACTGACTCCTCAAGTGGCTCTCTGATCTCTCCACACATTCCCCATGGCATGCACGCCAAACACAGACACACACACACACACACACACACACACACACACACACACAGTTAACAAAGAAAAATACAATTTATTATTGTGAATTACAGTCACTCTCCCATGCAACAGAACTTATCTGACCCATTGACCAACATATGTCTATTGTTCCCATCCCAACAAGGCCCCTTTGGAACACTGTCTTCAATTGTTTGGGAATGGAAGAGTAGGGATACAAGGGACAGGAAAAGAGAAGGGGAGGAAAGCTCTTTGTAAAATGCAAAAACGAGTGGTTTCAGCAAGGTGAAGACAAGGAAGGAGTTTAAAACCATGCAGCTCAGGACCCATGCAGAAAACTGCAGAGAAAAGCTTTCAAGGCACTGGATTCAGATTTGCCACCCACCTGACCTAGTATGGGGCAAATGCCTCTGGAAGTGGTAGGTTGTCTTATTCCACAAAGTGTCCGTCTTTAGGAGCCCACTTGCCCCTGTGTGTATGAATTGGGGTGGGGGTGGGGGGGCAGTGCTTCTCTAAGCTGCAAAGCTACCTGACCACGTGGGGCAGAGACACTGTAACACATAAATCTTAAATGCCAGTGGCCGTACCTGAGATAGAGTCCAGAGCAGACATTTGCTTCAGGCAAAAGGGAAAATTTCCTTGGGTTTTCTCCTCCAAGTATCTGGACGTGAAAGTAACAGTACAAGCAATGGCCCTGACCAGGGTGACATCTTTGTTCCTTTTTGGGAGCAGACACACCCAGGAGAGAGAAGCACAAGGCAGCGCAGGGAGCCCGACTCTGCTAGCTTCTGTTACAAGGCGGCCTAGTAGTCTTTCTCTCCACTCTACCCCTCTTTGGTGGCTTCAAGAATAAAATAAGGGCATTTAGTCTGATAGGAAGGGAAAAAAAACCCCCAAATTTGTCTGATGTCACCATCCTATTTAATGCCCACTCTGCTAACAGCACGTCATTGATTCTATGGACTGTGAGTTACTTTTATTCCCCAGAATGTGGGCTGTATATATAGGTGCTCTTGTATGTGGGTCCACGTGAAAACCCAAGGGTGACATTAGCTGTCTCCCTTGACTGTTCTCCTCCATCTACACTGAGACAAGGTCTATCACTGCCCTGAAGCTCACCAACTTTGCCACTCTGGCTAGCCAGAACGTTCAGGGGATTTCTATGTTGAGATAGAGGCAGGTCTCTATTCCTATCCAGATATTATGGGTAGGAATTCAACTTGGGTCTTCATGATTGCACAGTGATCACTTTCTCTACTGAGCCACCCATCTCTCCAGCTCACTCATTTTTTAGCTTGCATTTCTGTCACCAGTTGGACATCGGGGTCTTTGATCAACTATAGTCAAAGTAATTAAGCCAATGAGATATATGGAGGTATCAAAAAATTGTGAAAGGTGAAGCCTGGATGAAAAAAATGAAAACCACCAGTAATCTGAAATCGAGGTTCGGGGTCAGCTGGTGTCAGCTTGGAGGTGGGCCACTTTTTGTGGCTGTCTCAGGAAGCCATCAGATGGAGAGGGAGATGAGCGACCTGCAGGAGGCCGACCATTCCCACCTGCCCTCACTTGTCAGTCCACTGGTCTTCTAGGCTCACATGTGAGTGTGAGACCTTAGAAAATTCTTCAACACCTATTTAATACTTTTCCTTCCTAGAAAACAGTACTTAATGAGAATGGTCTCCTTCACCTGAAGCAAGTGAGTCAAGCTTATGTGTTTAGAAACATCATTAATAACAAAGAACATCTGAGAGGAGACAGTGTCAGGTGGGGACAGTAGCCAACTCCTTAAGAAGCATTAAGCATGGGGTTGGGTAGTCACTAGTGCCTGTGCCTGGCTGTGCTTGGCTCCTATCAGCACTAGGATGCTTCTTGGTATTAGTTTGATGGAGTCTTACTCTGCAGCTGTCAGCTATGCAGGCACAAAGGGTCTTATTTCTTTCCTTTCTCAGGCATGAGGACAACAGGCAGCTTTAGATGATTAGGAAATCAAATGGCTCAGGTCCTGCTGGAAGAAAGTGATGGATCGGCAAAGAAGGAAGCTCATGTGCAGTGTGGTTCCATGCCCCCAGGGCTCTGGGGATCCCACCAGAGAGAGAAGGGAGAGTGTCCCTACTTTGCTGATGGCTGGTCTGTTCACATTCACCTCCTTTCTTTACTTCCTGCCCCTTATCTATGCATAGACACAGCCCTGAATAGATCCCACTGACTGGCACTTGGAGGCAGACTGCCAGAGCCAGGCAGGAAGGACAGAGCTCAAGTTGCTCTATGTGTCTGGGATCCCAAGATGGTCTCTTTTTGGGGAGGGATCCCCAAGTACTCTGTGCCAGCGCCAAAGCACCACCAAATTGCTTGGCCAGAGAAAACACTGGTGGGGGAGGGAGCCAGCCCTGTCCAGCTCGCATGCTGCTCATTTGCACAAAGAGCCCTTTCAGAGTTACTGGCTGGCAGGGTTCCTCCTGGGCTTTTTTCAGTGCTTGTGCACAGAATACCAATCAAGCAGTCTCACTGGGCTGCCACACAAACTAGCCACAGTTACCAAGAGAGAGACACAGAATGACGGCTCCTCTGGCCAGGCTCCAAGGGGGGTAGCCATAGACCCTCAATTGGGTGGGGCTTCACTGCACTCACTAGAAGCAGAACCACCTCAGTCTGGTGTCCTTAACAGAAAAAATTTAAATGGTCCAAGACAAAAAGGCTCCAGAGTGCTTCTCACTCATAGCACCTTTGGCTGGTAGTGATGCAAAATTTGAAAGATGAGGATTTACGGTGGGGTGTATGAAGGTATTCTATAGTGGAACAGAGTAAATTTTAAAAGACTCATGCTTGCCTTAATTAAAAAGAAATAAACCTACCTATTGGCTCCAGTCAATTACAGATATTGTGATAAGAGGCAGTGAGTAAATAGGAGACAGTGCACACGTGAACCGCCTAGCTAACCAGCTGACTAGGGACTTTCCAACCTGTCTAAACACGAGTGAGGATCTAAGGACCCTAGTTCCTGACTTCAAGTCTATCAGCAGTCACATTCCACTAGCAGCACCTGTAGGTAAAAGCTGCATCTGAAAACATGGACCGAAAGCAGTCTGAATGCTGAGCAAATCCAACTCCCCCAAAAGTGATAATAAAAAGGACGGAGCACCCAGGAAGCTGGGTGCCAGCCAACCTACCCACAGCTCATTCGATGACTCAGGGGGAAGCCAGTGGTAAGGCTGGTTCTGGCTTCCCCAGGGCTGCACTCCCCTTCACCTCTGAGCACCAGTACTCCTCCTCAGGCTAAGGTAGGATGCAGAGCGGGCGGTCACTTCAGAGGCCGAGAGGTCACTCTAGCCACATGCTATGTGTCCTTTGGTTCTCCCTCACCCCCTGAAGGCCCTAGGATGGGCCAATGAATGCATGGTGGAAGAAGCCAAGTTGCTAAATCAGGACAGAAATGACAAACGGAAGCTATACCATTTGGAACTAGGGGATCCTAGCCATAGCTAAGGCTGGCAGTGTGGGACTGAAAACAGTTGATGGACTACATAAAGCAGCTTGATGGCCAGAAATGATGAGCTATCTACAAAGAAAGCAGACAAATCAAGGGCGTTGGCACAGGGGTAGCAGCAGCATGGTGCTGCTCTATAAACTGACAGGGTAAGAATGGCTTGGAGGCTGTGGAAGAGTGGCAAGAAACCACCCAAGAGGATCCAGCAGGCCAAGCTCAAGACACCAAAAACATAGACGTTCCAAATTTGATTATATCTCTTAAAATTAGCCCAAAATTGTAGAGAGTGAATGTAGACAGGATACTCCCACTTACTCACACATCCTGAATACTGAATTCTAGTAAGGGTGCCTAGAATATTCCTGGGAGAGTGGCCTTAAGCGTAGTGACTTTGTTTTCCTGAAAAACACCTATGGTAGAGGAACAAGTTGAAGCACCTTCTCTTTAGGCAAAAGAAAAAAAAAAAGTCAAAGGCAACAACACAGAAAGGACCCAGGGGACCTCGGCTCCCAGTCAGACTTGATTCTCACTTGTGTGGTACCTCCTCTAGGGTGTTTTAACTTAAATTAAGAGTTTGTTGATGGAGCTGTTTGTTCTGTTGTCATGAAAAGTTTAGAGACTGACAGCTATTAGACAAGGGACAGGAGGAGACAGAAGCTAGGCCTCCTCTTCACCCAGCCCCAACTGTGCTTAAGCTCAGGAGCTCAGTGGGGTATTTATAGCTCTTTTAAATTTACCCAACTCACCATAGAGAGAGGTAATGGGGCGCCCTTTACTGCTGCTAGTGGTGATTGTCCTAACATTCTTTAATTAGCAAAAAGCGTTGGCACAGCCACTTTCAAAGCATTTGATCTCACTGTCCTGGTGTTCTCTATTTCAGGCTCAACAGTCCTCACACCCTTAGCAGAGAATGCACGTTAGCAAAATTGAAAATGACAGGCACACGCAGATGTGAGTGCAGGTAAATCTGTACACCTGTGTCCACACTTCAACTCACTCCTTACACTCACAACCGCCAGAAACCTGCACGCCTTTATGTTGCCTCCGTAAAACTGCCTCTCAGGAGTCTGTCAGCAGGAGTTAGGAAAGTCAAAAGTGAGAACTGGAGAGATCTTGAGAAAAAACAAAACCAACAAATTGTCAACTACCTTTTCAGAGACTATAATGGAGCAGAGTTAGGACTAATGGTGGCCATGGAACAAGGGGTGCAAGCTCTTCTCCTCAGAGGCCGAAGAACAGCCGATGTTGTGCTTCCATGGGGGAATGCAATGAACACATAAGCAAATACACAAACATGGTCATCTACAGAAATGGTACAAAGCAAATAAGCAGAATGTGATTAAGACTGCTAGGAGGTTACTCTGAGTCTCTGTTGAGGGACCTGCTCCAGAAGATAGCCTAAGGATGTGGGAAAGAGCAATCTCTGTGGAAGATGGAGCAAAATCCCAAGGGAGAGAATCAATTTAAGAATATTTCCGAGTATGACAACCAGTGTAACTGTCA
Organism: Montemys delectorum; assembly: GCA_019843815.1. Classification (NCBI taxonomy): domain Eukaryota; kingdom Metazoa; phylum Chordata; class Mammalia; order Rodentia; family Muridae; genus Montemys; species Montemys delectorum. The sequence goes on along the minus strand of JADRCD010202338.1, from coordinate 10,201 downwards.
CACTAGAAGTATGGAGGGGTTTGATAAATGTCAGGGCTGAGGTTGAAGGAAAGGGATAAAGGCTGAGGAACTGTGGTAGGCATTTCGGTTGCTATTCAATTTATGAGGAAAATGGAACATTTTAAGTAAATCAATAACATAATCTGATGTAAAGTCACCAAGATCACTTTAGTTGCTATGGAGAATAGATTACAAACAGTAGAGGTTTTTTACTAATCTAACAGAGATTACTTTAGCAGTTCTGAATATAATATGTTCTGGGGCCATGTGAGATGTTGACAAGTTAGTAAGCTAATATTAACTGCTGGGTATGGTGGCACCTGCCAGACAGGCAGGCAGATTTTTTTTTCGTGTTCGAGGCCAGCCTGATCTACATAGTAGTGAGTTCTAGGGCAGCCAGAGCTATAGAGTGAGATCATGTCTCAGAATTATATTAATAGTTAGAAATAGAAAAACCACTTCATGAATGAAGAATTAGAATTTCTAAATTAGCAACAATGCCAAGAGTAAGTGATCCTAAATAATAAAAAGATAACAGAAAGAGAATCCACTCAAAAACTGACTAGACAATACATTTTTTTTTTCTATAGTAGCTTCCATACTAGAAACAATAAATGCATCAGGTAGAGGTGGCACATGCCTTTAATCCCAACATTCCAGAGGCAGGGGCACATGGGTCTAGAGAGTTCCAGGACAGACAGATCTATGCAGAGAAACCCTGCTTCAAAAATCAATCAATCAATCAATCAATCAATCAATCTAAAACAAACAAAAGCAATATATACTATTATTACTGTTTGCTGAGACCAGTTATGAATTCCAATATTTGCTTGTAGCCCAATGAGATAAAAGAAGTTAACTACTTTACACACGAAGAATCTGAGACTTAAAGATTTACAGGTATGTAGTACATAGAAGCCTATCTGAGATTTAGGCTCAAGTTTGTCTGATTCCAGAGATCCCTCATAGCCACCACTGTGCTCTAACATCTGCTAGCATGTACATGTATACATTGCATGTAATCATGTAGAATGTAGTTAGGGTACACGAGTGGCTTCAACAGATACATCACATGCCCATCTGTGAAGCAATTAATTGTAGGTGTGGACGACCTAGTTTGCAGTGACTATCCTGGTGGGTCCTAATCCAACCAGAAGTGTCCCTCTAAAATACAGACAGGAAAGGAGACAGACTGACAAGACAAGGGCTGCCTCCAGAAGTCAGGTCACTCAAGATTCTCCAAGGAGGAAAGACTTGCTAGACTATGAGCTTTGAGCTTCTAAATCTCCAAGAGAATTTGCTGGCTGAAGTCACTGACTATTATGTGGAAAGGTTTTTATGGCAGCCACAGAAATTAAGTCACTCATTACTTCTGTAACCGTAACAAAACTTCTTAAACCTACCTATAAACTGGTGAATCTAATGGTTTCTGGCTCAGAGCTGTATGTGTTTACAGCCTAAGTACCTATCAATACCCAGAAAATGTTACTAAAGTTACTTTTCTATATACAGGTGATTAAAGAAAGTAAACCACTAGGCCTAGATGGACCAGTGTACCTGCAAAGGGGGGAGGGGTGTTCACAGGCATTCTGGACCTCTTTGATTGCTGGCCCTTATGTGTGACTGTGGCAAAAATGGCATCCCAAACTTACTTTCTCAAGAAAGGAAGAGACACTGTCTTTTCACTCCAGTCCAAAGGCACCACCAGCCCTGGTGAATCTAGTCTCAGTAGAGAAAGAGGCCTTTGTATTCTGTATAGCTCCATGTAATTTCCCTCCCTCCCTTTCTTTTTCTCAAGACAGGGTCTCATATATCCCAGGCTGGCTTCAAAGTTGCTATGTAGGATGACTGTGAACTTCTAAATGCTGGGGTTATAGGTGTGTTCTACCATGGCCAGTTAATGCAGTACTTCTGCTTATGCTAGGTAGGGGCAGGCCTGAGCTATATCATAAGCCCAGCTCTTTGTAGTGGTTATCAGCCAGCTTGTCTTATTTCAGATGAAGTTTTAGAAAATTGTTTTTGCTAGGCTCAATGGAGTGCCTCAACCCTGCCCCCTTCAATGCTGGGGACAGAATCCAAGGCACTGGGAATGCCATGCTGGAGATCTGCCACAAAGCTGTAGTCCTAGCCCACTTTGACTTCTTCCTTCTCCTCCTCCTTATTTTATGTATGTGAGTACACTGTCGCTGTCTTCAGACACACCAGAAGAGGGCGTCAGATCCCATTACAGACGGTTGCGAGCCACCATGTGGTTGCTGGGAATTGAACTCAGGACCTCTGGAAGAGCAGTCAGTACTCTTAACCACTGAGCCATCTCTCCAGCCCGACTTCCTCCTTCTTTAGTTTAAAAACTTTCTTTAAAAGAGCAGAGATTTTAGAGAAAACAACGTTCAGAGCATCTGTGTTACTCAAGGAAGAAATGCACTCTACTTATGATGGTGGGCAGCGACAGCACGGCCTCACGGGGGGGGGGGGGGGGATCAGAGGCAACAGGGAGTTTCCTCTAGGATGAACAGAGATGTCAACGGCCAGAGAGTCCAGAGAAGAGGCATTTGCATACGAGCAGAAGTGAATGAGCAACACTAGAGTCCAAGTGTTCACTCACCTCCAGGAGTACTCCTATGTGGAACATTTCTTACATTTTTTTTTATCATTACAAATTCACCAACTAGTATCTCTCCTTGTCTCTTTGGAGAGCAATTTTCATATTATTTTTCCCTCTTTATTTCTGTCTCTTCCTTTTCTTGTCCTTACACTGATTCTGGTCTTGTTGGACCTCCCCAGAAGGGATCCAAAAGCATATTAGATGCAAGATGGTGCCCTGCTATTGCTGGCAAACCCCATGAGGCGTTATGGACATCTAGTGGCTGCTTAGGATAATGCCTCAGGGATAGACATTCACAAAGTAGGGAGTGGGCTAGCCTGACAGACCTGGGTCCCTCTACATGAACAATTCTTTGACCCTAGAACATCAGAGACCCAAGTCACATGGAATGGCACATTAGCACTATCAAAATTCCACCTTTACTCCAAAGCAGCAGAAAACAACACGTCTGCTCACAAAGAATACAGGGCAAGGATTTGATAATATCTTCAAGCCCAGGGTTTAAAGGCCAATTAGCCAGATATCAGCATATTGATAGAAGGAACTCAGAGGGACAGACTTTGATATTAACTAGTCATGTGACTTTAGGGAAGTTACCATGCCTTTTTGAGTTTCTTTAACATCGGTAAAGTGAGAGGCCAAGTTAATATGATCTCGCTCTTAGGGATTCTTTAAAAATGAACATTCTATGATCTATGTCCCTTTTAGTGACCAACTCTATTCCAGTCCATGTTTTCACTAAACTGAAGGGAGCATTCTCTCCTCATCTCCATGGCCTATTTCCAAGGCTAGGCTACAATCCCAAAGGATCAGCCTTCTTCCCAAAGCTGCCTGTCTGAAAAGGAGGGAAAATCACGGACCGTGAGAAGTAAAATGAAAATTTCTAGTCCACTTCCTTGATTTTATAAATCAAGGCATACTTCATTATGCATCATATCTAATCAGAAAAACCAACCAGAACTCAGGTATCCCAACTTCAATACAAGGCCCCATTCTTCAAAACTGAACTGCTCACCTAGGTTTTGCCCAGCCTCTTGAACACACTTTAGGATTCTTTTAACAGTGCCTATGTGAAATTGCCCATGTTCTCCGCCCAGTCTAGTGTTCCTTCTTATTTAAGTGTGAATTGCCTTCTCTTATTTCTTAGTGGTACCACTACAGATCCAAGCACCAGCCAGAACCATTAGTTGTGAGGGGCAAAATACCACAGGGACTCAGTGTATCAAGGGTAGAGGCTGTAGGACTGCTTCAGGTCGGGGGCTGTGAACTGCAGGCAGGACAGCCTCTTCTTTAGTCTATCTGTAGGTTCCAGGAACTTCTGTGGCCTAGCTGGCCCATAAAGGGTAAAGCAGTCCCATGTAGCACCCCATTAAATTTGGGAACATTCGCTTTCATCAGTATTGGCCACATTCACTATGAGATAATCTTGTCCTATGGAGTGATTTAACCTAACTCAGCCCACCCTCTTATCTACCTTCACAATGCCGGGGCAGCAGGTGAACAGATGGGGCCCCAGTTTGCCTACACAGGCAGGAAACCAGCTCAGGCAGAGCCCCTCTTCCGCCCAAGGAAGGAGAGGCATCATACGCTAGTGTGCCACCTATTCCCTAGTGATACCCCATGCACCTCCCAACACCCCCAACAGCAACACTTTCCCTGCTCAGTCGCAGCTGGGTCAAGGACAGAAGCTTTCCCCACAGATTCCTGGAGGACCAGGCTCACATTTCCTGGGTAAACAAGAGAGTGGTATCCTTCTTACACATGGGCTTTAATGAGGAATTCAAAGGATTGGAGGCACATGCCTGGAATTCCAGAAGTTGAAAGGTTGAGGCTAGAGGATCCTCATGAGTTCAAGGCCAGTATAGGCTTTAAAACAAAAACCCTGTCTCCAAGGGAGAAGCCACGACAGAGTGAAATGGAATTTGTCCTTAGCACGAGGGTTATGACTTACCTCAGTTTCTCATTTCTCCTCTTGATCTCTCATCACAAGTGATACAAGTTTATAGGACTTACTTTCTTAGTCCTTCCTCTCACGCTCTTTCTGATTTCTCATATACCCTTCACTGAATGTTCAGTCTCTCCCCAACCTTGCCTCCACCACTGGCCTGTGCAGTAGATACAGTGGATATTCTGTTAGGGATGAAATCACTGGTCTCATGAATTGAAGACTGACTTGAAAAGCTGACTGTCACTATCTGGCAGCAGGATTGCAAGCAAGTTACTGCTGGCTGGAGCTAAGTGCCTTCACCTGGAAAATGGAGACAACAGGGGGCAGTCACTTCATCAGAGCAGTCACAGGTAAGTTCTTAGTATGGTGGGCATACAAACACCCTAACAGGGACCGGCGAGTGGAGGGTAAAATCTGACTGCATTGCCCTGTAAGAATACTCTGAGGAGCTGGGCGGTGGTGGCGCTCGCCTTTAATCCCAGCGCTTGGGAGGCAGAGGCAGGTGGGTTTCTGAGTTCGAGGTCAGCCTGGTCTACAGAGTGAGTTCCAGTCAAACACTTTATTCTACCCCTTCATAAAATGAATCATAATGAAAAGGGTCAAAAATATCATGTTGATGTTTTTCCTTGACAGCAACTATAAACTTCAAGGTCTTAGTGAAGGGCAAGAATACTAAGTTACGGACACTGGAACTTTCTAGGACTTGAAGAAGGTTTAGGTTTTGAAGCAGCAGATAATGAGATTATGGCTGTGGTAGAGTTCAGGTAGTTGGAAAATCCTGGGCTTCCTCATCCTTGAGTACCAGCCCACCTGGGAACAACGGGGTTAAACAGACACACTTGTTAGATAACAGGTGTTAAGGAGGCAGCAAGGGGTGAGCTGGGTGCATACCCCCCCGCCCCCCGGGCCATACTCTGCTGGACTCCCAGCACAGTGCTAATCTACAGATTGTTCACCCTCACATGGCTGAGAGAAGAGGTTTTTATGGAGGAAATGAGTTGGCAAATGCTGACCTATGCTTTTACAAGAGCCTGTCCAAGCAGGGGCCAGAACTCCCCTTCCAGCAAGCTGCTAAGGGACTCCCAGAGAGAGGTTGGTGCAGCTCAAGGGGCAGAAGGCATAAATCACCTTACTGGTCCCTGCATACAGGGGAGGGAAAGGGGGCAACAGGGAGGCAAGGCTGCAGGCAGCTCCATGAATGAACCATGGGTTGCACCATGAGTTCTGGGAGCCCACCTCAATCCTCCCCAGGCTGTCATTCCCCTAACTCCTCGAATTTGGTCTTTCTTTCCACTGTTTCCCGCCCCCACAGCCGTATTAAGAAAACTATCATTTAAAGCCCTAGTTACTGTGGGAGAGGGGAAGGGGCAAGAAAGTGTGCGAGGGAGGGGACTGGAAGGACAGGCACAGAGTAAGGCGAAGCTCAGGCGAAGCTCAGGCTCGGGGTCTTCTGACTCAACGCAGCCCTTGCGTCGACTCGGCTGCTTGCCCCTGGGTCCCCACCATCCTGCAGATCCAAACTCTGGCCGCGCAGCCAGGTACCCCGTCAGCATTTAGCGGGGGTGCGGATGACGCGGGCGCTAGTAGGAGGCCGGCCAACTGCTGCAGCCCCACCGAGGGCCGCCGCACCCCGACCCCTGAGCCCAGCAGTCCACGGCTAGAGGGTGCAGGGTGGCCCGGGTGGGGGCCGCGCAGTCTCCGCTGCAGCCCCGCACCGCTCCAGCCTATCAGCGGCCAACCAGCCACTCGCTCCGACCTGACCAAAATAGCTGCGAACGCCTGCGACTAGCGCGCAGCCCCTCACTTGACGCTCACTCCGACTCGCTCGCTCGCTCGCTTGCCCGCTTGGGCCGCTCGGATCGTCTAGAGGGGGCGGGGAGGAAGCTGCCGGGGAGGGGGGAGGGGGGTGGGGGAAAAGAAGGAAGGAAGGAGGGAAGGAAGGAAGGAAGAAGCGAGGAAAGCAGGCAGCCCTCCACGACTCGGGGCTGCGCGGCGCGGGCCGGCGCGCGCTGGAAGGCGCGGCGTTAACCCCTTGAGGGCAGGCGGCACAGGGAGAGCGGTGTTAATACATAAGAGCACTGCATCACGCTAATCTTCTCCCTAGAACAGTATGCGTCAGCAGTACATTCACGTTCTGACTGAAGGACAAAAGGATGAGAGAGCAGTCTGCGAGGCTGCCGCCTGCAACACCGCGAGCCCGGCGCGAGGAGGAGACGGTGGGCGCCGAGCGCAGGGGCCCCGCAGCTGCCACCGCCGCCGCCGCCGCTAGCCAGCGGGGACCATGTTCACCGGCTTCAGAGCGTTTCCCGCAGCCGCTACCCCCACTGCTCACGCCGCCGTCGCCAGCGCTCTGGCCGCTGCAGCAGCCCGCTGGCAGCTCCGCTGCTGAAGGCTTCGGGAGCCCCAGTGGCGAACTCGCACTCTCCGCACAAAGCCGGGGTCGGCGGCGCGCCGGGAGCCCAGCAGTGGCGGGCGGCGGCGGGCGCTTGCGCGCTGCCGGGGGCTGCGGCCGCCGCCGCCGCCGGACCCGCGCCCGCCCCCGGACTCCCTGAAGGGGCCTGCGGTGCGGGCGCGACCGCGGGCGCTGCGCGCTCCTCCGTTCGCGGACCGGGTCCCAGCACCACGTCCGCGCCGCTGCCCCTCTGGGGCTGGACGGATTACCGCTCCTCGCGCCAGCAGACGGCGGGACTGGAGAACTGAGCCCAGTTTTTGTCTTTTTAACCCTTCCGAGAAGAGGCGAAGAGAAAAGGGGGTGTGTGCCTAGGGAGGGCGAAGGCGCAGCGAACACCTCTTAACTCTCGCAGCCCCGCGAGCTCACGACTGCAATCAGCTGCCGCCAGCTCCGGGCGGCCGACGCCGGGAAAGCGGAGTGGAGAGCAGCGCAGCAACCAGCGAGCGCGGCCTGGGCGGCTTCGGGAGCGCCCCCGCACCCCCATCCCCCGCGGCGGCCCAGGGAGAGGGCTGGGGGCCCCGGAGACACACTTTGGCGATGAAGCGCCTTCTCCCGCGGCTGGAACAAGCTGGTGCCAGGGTCCAAGGACAAAGCAGGGAAGCGCTGGTGGCGCCGCTTCTTGGGCTCTCGGGGGGGCATGCACCTGCATAGCCCGCCGGGCCTTGGCTCTCCCTGGCGCGCCTCAACTCCGCGGCTTCGCCGGCTCCGGATTTACTAGAAGCCATTTTGTCTCCCCCACCCCTCCCCTCCCCTCCCCTCTGCCCTCCCTGCCCCCACTACTTCCCCCTTTGTTAATTAAAACTAAAGTCAGAATGGGAACGATGAGCCCAGCTCTCGTGGAGAAAGCTTAAGGACACAGCGCTAATTCTTTCCTGCTTTCCTTCCGAGGTAGGTGAGAGCGAACTGGGTGGGGATGGTTGCAACGTGGGAGAGAGTCTTAGCTTTCTATGGGCTGGCCTTGAGGGTGGGCTGGTAGATGAGGGGCCGCTCTGTAGTTTCGCAGGGCTTTTCTAGGCCGATCTGCTTGCCTCTAATCGCCCCCTCCCCACCTCCTTCTCCAGATGGAAAGAGGAGCTCCTAGCTCACTTAAGCCGGGGTAAGGCTGGTTCTCTTTTCCAAGCCAAAATCCCAGGCGATGGTGAATTATGAACGTGCCACACCATGAAGCTCTTGTGGCAGGTAACTGTGCACCACACCTGGAATGCCGTCCTGCTTCCCGTCGTCTACCTCACGGCGCAAGTGTGGATTCTGTGTGCAGCCATCGCTGCTGCCGCTTCAGCCGGGCCCCAAAACTGCCCCTCCGTCTGTTCCTGCAGTAACCAGTTCAGCAAGGTGGTGTGCACCCGCCGGGGGCTCTCTGAGGTCCCGCAGGGTATTCCTTCCAACACCCGGTATCTCAATCTCATGGAAAACAACATCCAGATGATTCAGGCCGACACCTTCAGGCACCTCCATCACCTGGAGGTCCTGCAGCTGGGCAGGAACTCCATCAGGCAGATAGAGGTGGGTGCCTTCAATGGCCTCGCCAGTCTTAACACCCTGGAACTGTTTGACAACTGGCTGACGGTCATCCCCAGTGGGGCCTTTGAGTACCTGTCCAAACTGCGGGAGCTCTGGCTTCGAAACAACCCCATTGAGAGCATCCCCTCTTATGCCTTCAACCGGGTGCCCTCCCTCATGCGTCTGGACTTGGGGGAACTCAAGAAGCTGGAGTACATCTCTGAGGGGGCTTTTGAGGGGCTGTTCAACCTCAAGTACCTGAACTTGGGCATGTGCAACATTAAGGATATGCCCAATCTCACTCCCCTTGTGGGGCTCGAGGAGCTTGAGATGTCAGGGAACCACTTTCCTGAGATCAGGCCTGGGTCCTTCCATGGCTTAAGCTCCCTCAAAAAACTGTGGGTGATGAACTCACAGGTCAGCCTGATTGAGCGGAATGCTTTTGACGGATTGGCTTCCCTTGTGGAACTCAACTTAGCCCATAATAACCTCTCATCTTTGCCCCATGACCTCTTCACTCCCCTGAGATACCTAGTGGAGTTGCACCTACACCACAATCCTTGGAACTGTGATTGTGATATTCTGTGGCTGGCTTGGTGGCTTCGGGAGTATATACCTACCAATTCCACCTGCTGTGGCCGCTGTCATGCTCCCATGCACATGCGAGGCCGCTACCTGGTAGAGGTGGACCAGGCCGCCTTTCAGTGCTCTGCCCCCTTCATCATGGATGCACCCCGGGACCTCAATATATCTGAGGATCGGATGGCAGAGCTGAAGTGTCGGACTCCCCCTATGTCCTCTGTGAAGTGGTTGCTGCCCAATGGGACAGTGCTCAGCCACGCCTCCCGACACCCACGGATCTCCGTTCTCAATGATGGCACCTTGAACTTTTCTCGTGTGCTGCTCATAGACACTGGAGTATACACATGCATGGTGACCAATGTGGCGGGCAACTCCAATGCCTCGGCCTACCTCAACGTGAGCTCGGCCGAGCTCAACACCCCCAACTTCAGCTTCTTCACCACTGTAACAGTGGAGACCACAGAGATATCACCTGAGGACATAACTCGGAAGTACAAGCCTGTTCCCACCACATCCACTGGTTACCAGCCGGCATATACCACCTCTACCACGGTGCTCATTCAGACCACCCGTGTGCCCAAGCAGGTGCCAGTACCCTCAACAGACACTACTGACAAGATGCAGACCAGCCTGGATGAAGTCATGAAGACCACCAAGATCATCATTGGCTGCTTTGTGGCAGTGACTCTCCTAGCTGCTGCCATGTTGATTGTCTTCTATAAACTTCGCAAGCGGCACCAGCAGCGGAGTACAGTCACAGCTGCCAGGACAGTAGAGATTATCCAGGTGGATGAAGACATCCCAGCAGCAGCAGCAGCATCTGCAGCAGCAACAGCAGCTCCATCCGGTGTATCAGGTGAGGGGGCAGTAGTGTTGCCCACAATACATGACCATATTAACTACAACACCTACAAACCAGCACATGGGGCCCACTGGACAGAAAACAGCCTGGGGAACTCTCTGCACCCCACAGTCACCACTATCTCTGAACCTTATATAATTCAGACCCATACCAAGGACAAGGTACAGGAAACTCAAATATGACTCCCCCTCCCTCAAAAACTTATAAAATGCAATAGAATGCACAAAAAAGAGCAACTTTTGTACAGAGTGG